>VUQG01003655.1:27088-55805 GCA_015106755.1 Etia nguti
TATTTAAAAAAAAAAAAAATTTTTTTTAAAAAAAAATTTTTTTTTTTGGGGGGGGGGGGGGTTATTTCTGCCAATGAAAAAAACAATCTTAAAAAAAAACACAACTACAGATCCTGTTTAGTCAGAGGGAAATTCGTCTGACTATTTTTAATCGCTCATCAGACAAAACAAATAACAATAAAAACAAGAAACAGATAGCTGTCACTTTGACTCAGGTTTATTGTGCAAGACTTATCAGGCAAGCGTACAGAGTCATGGCAATAAAAAGTGGATCTGCATGCTGCTAGTCAAAAAGCCAAAGCGTCCAAGTATTTACATTCAAGTTTTAGACACAAACATATGAAACTAATCACAAACAGCTGATAACACAAACAAAACAGAGTACCACTAATTCTCTGACACAGTGACTCAAAACATCATGAAACTCATTGCACAGCTGAAGTAAGTAGTAGGACTCTTTAACTTACAAAAATACTAGAAATCTGGTTTTTAATTTTTTAGAGAACATTTACACAGTCTGTTTTCAGGTGGCACAGACACTTGTAGCTGCTTTTTTCCCCACCACAATAGACAGAAGATCAGCAGCAAGACTCTAAACATAAACACGAGTGCCCACGAAACAGCGATTAAGCTTGGCGAAGGTATGTGAAATTTGACACAGACAGATAAATGCATCAAGAGGAGGACGTCAGTTGCTTCGAAACCCAGAGATCACGGTTTAAATACTTCAAAACAACCTCAAAGACTTTATATTCCATTAAAGATCCCTGCTACGGCATCCCAAAGACCCGCTATATATCCACTCATCAGTTTTCTTTGTATTCATCTGACATCACACCCGTCACCATTTCCCCACTCACTCCAGTTGCATGTAAATGAAAAGCATACCTGCTATGTCACTTGAATTTAGGATAAAGCAATATAATCTAATAGTTTTAAATAGCTTTATACTGAGTAAATGGTAATGGCTATTCTAAAGGGAGTTATTGCTCTACAAAAATATGTGCACATAACACCTGTAATTTGGCTTGTGTTACTTATATGCATGTAACACGAGTTTCCGCCCAGAAATACAGCTGTGACACCATCGTTCCACACTTGCAGAACAATTTTGGAATTCCTCTGAGAAACACTTTAAAACTAACTAGGAAGATTCTCTACAAATTCAACATGAGCCCAGTTTAGACATAAAATATTAAAAGTGGACAACGATGAACGGATCACAGGTCCGCCTGGATTCTTTGGAATTAGCTTCAAAATTTTCCACTTCAGGCTAATTTTTCTATACTTTAAGAAAGAGCACCACTCAGTTGAAATTTAAACACTTACCTTGCCTGATGCATAATCTGTTCACTCTGTGCTCAACACATGGGACGAAATAACTGAGTAAGAATTTGACTGCATTTAAAAATCATTAGCTAATATCCCTTTTACTTCAGTCATCGAGTGACATCTGTGATCTGTGGATGGACAAATCAGTCATAGCTGCCTTACTCATACCCATACACAAATGGCCGGCTGGATGACCAATATACCGTGGCTGTGAGTGACCCCAGCATGGACGGCTTTAATACGAACGATAGGTTATGTGTAAGGAGTCGTTTGGCTGGTTTTAAATAAAATGTTTTGAAACACTTTGAAATTCCATAATATGTCCTGCAAAACATGTTCTCTTTAAACAAAGAGAAACATCCTGCACTCCTATATTAATACAGATTGCTTTGCAAGCTTGAGCAATGGTTCTTTATTGGCTGTGTCCAAGCCTTTGGATCTTTTATAGAGTTTTAAGGCAAACATAAGTCAGTCAGATTTGGACGGCTAGAATTAAAGTGTGTTGACTTAGTGTGTGTTTCTTGGAGCCAGAATTGGGGACAGTGTCATTGTCATGTAGCCCCATCGGTTCCACCGCCACCGATCTGTCCAGTATTTGCCGTTGATGCTGAGGACTCCTGGTCTGTTTCGCTGATGCAGATAACCGCATCACCGCTTACATTTATGAGACACTGAGCCTAAGAGGGGAACAAGTACGCAAAATTAAATCACTTGAAGAGCCAGTACTGAGATAAACTGCCTGTTAGCAATGTGTAATTTATGTACCTGATTTTTATTTGGATTTTCCATGAACACACATTCTTTCATGCTGTAAGACACAACTGCATTGCCGCCGAGGGCGGCTACATGGGCTCGAACCATTGCAAACACCTCTGCGATGAATGAGTGCAGGAAGCCGCTGACACCGCCTTCCTGCACAGAACAAAAACACACTTTACGTTTAAAACTGCGCAAAATGACCGCGGGACTTTGGATGTTGTACTGACGTTGCTCGTACCTCCCGTAACGATGTCGTCTCTCTGATAAAAAACATGTTGATGATGCCAAGGTATTTAATGATGCGTGTCCCAGGAAGGAAGGAGAGCGGCGTCATCTTCACCACTGTTACCGAACTGCCTCCAAACGAGCGACTGGAGTGCAGCGAGCGGGAGCGTCCCTCTTGAAGCGGACTGCAGCGCTCCAAAGATGAGACTGCAGGTTCAGAGAGAGTGCAGGCAGAAGCAAGTGGGACACGTGAAGAGAAAAATAAGAAGAGAGGAGGGGGGATATAAAGAAAAAGAAGAGATAAAACAGGAATGGAGATACCAGAAAAAACTCAAAACTAGTGGAAAGATTATAAGCAGACATGAGCCTTGAAGCGGAAAGAAATGTCATAGTGGAATGAGCATGCAGAAACTCAGCTGTTAGTGTTTGGACAGCAAGAGTAAAATGTGCACTTATTTGTGCTTAGGCATGTGTATGTGTGTGTGTGTGCGCGTGTGTTAGATTTACATGCAGCATTGAGAATGCAATAGACAATCACTTGGCACGTGTGCGCTGCCATGCATATCATGCAGTTGAGGCAAACAGACAATTACACATGTCTGCAGACAGACAGACAGACCTGGGCACAGCTGTTTACAAGTGTGAATAGAGTGTTTACAGCAAAGTACATGAGAGATTTTTTTCTATATGTTGGCATTTGTGAGGAAGGCTTCAGACATGGAGACGGACAGAAACAGCTGTGAGGCTGAGGCTGGGCACATGTACACAAGCCAGAGTGTGAAAGATGCTCCAGTATCTTATTGCAAATTTACCTGATGTGGCTTACATCCATCAAACCAGGAACCTTCAGAGCCACACATTAGACTGTAGTTTACTTAACGTACACAGGTCTGAAAAGTCACACTAGCTCTTTCAGAAAAGCTTTGACCCCCGCCCCACCATGATTATCAGTGTGTTCCCAAACAAATCAGACATGAAATCCTTTAGCATTCACACAGTGTCTCCTCAAATAACCTCATATCTTCCAAGCTAAAGAAGAAGAATCAGTAATGCAAAAGCAGGGGAGGGGAACAAAAGGAACCCTCTGGAGGTTCTCATGAAATTGCTGCAACCAACAAGCTATTTGAGAAAAATGCTGCACACAAAATGCAAAAACCTTTCTAATCTGACACATTGTTTTTTGCCAAGCTGCAAATTGTGGATCCCTCTGAGGGGCGGGGCGTCAACTTTCACACTCTAGCCAAAAAAAAAAAACAAAGCTGGTGCTTGATTTCCAATGCTCCGCCCCCCAGCGGCATGCATGGAGGGGTGTGTGCGCGTATGTGTGACCGCTTGTGAACCGTGTTCTGTATTTGTGGGTATGATCACCAGAGTGTGCTAGAGACTGTGTCCTCCTACTTGTCTTAACTGATCCTCGTCTTATGGTGTGAGCTTTCAGCCTAAGCAGCTCTAGCCAGGTGCTGCATCTGTCTGCAAAGGAACCGTAATCAACGGAGGCAGCTGGAGAGAACACACACACACACACACACACACACACACACGCACGCACGCACGCACGCACGCACGCGCGCACACACACGTGCATTCACAAACGCAACAGCAACAACAACGACAACAAGAAAAGAAAACGAAAAGACAAAAAAAGAACACAAAACAAACGAACAGAAAAGAACAAAACTGGATGAGGGTTGGGAGCGGTGCAGGATAACTCTGTCCGAGACTAAAGGATGAAAAGTCAAAACAGGGCAGTGTAGTAGTTTCGGTAGCGGGGAGAAGGGGCGGGGGAAATAAAGGACAAGAAGGCAGCTTACCTCTGGGTGAGATGTTGGTACTTTCTGCGACACCTGTCACACACACACAAACACGCACACACACATCACTCTAACTTTGTCCTTGTCGGAAGGCAAGAAAAGTTCAGCAACGACCGATTACTGCCACAAGGTGAACACAGCATGCGTTGTCTAGCTTTAACCGTCACTCCCACCCCATTATCCCATGGCTGTGTTAGCTTAATTCAAATGGGGCGTCACGAACACAAAGTCTCCTCTAGACAGCATCACAGACTGTTATCTAAGTTCATAGCAAAACAAACTCTCACTTGTCTACTACAGGTCGCTGTTCATTTACCTGCTGATTGTACTATAAGCAGCTGGTTTTGGCAGAGCTTTGCAGCTGGGGTGAATAAAGAGACTGTATCTGATGTGTTAGTGGACGAGATGGGCGATACCTGTTAGTGAAGCAAGGTAACGGATGAGGTAAGGGAGGTAAAAACAGTTAAAGATACCTGAGATTTTGGATGCTGTCTGAATGTTGGAAGAGGACGAGTCTGCACACAATTCCAGGGGAAACTGCAGCTGCTCTTCTGCCTCAAGGCTCCCTAAAAAGAGACACACACAAGACACACTCAACTTGATACACAACACACAGCACTAGCAGGGATGTTTCTTAAAAGCAAAACACTGTTTAGAGCAGGGGTGTCAAACATGTGAGGTCCTAGGGGCCAGAATCCACCAGCTCACGTAAGATCAAAGTGGGTTATATGTGGCCTATCGTGTAAAATGAGTTTGACATCCTGGCTTAGACCCTAAAAGAACATTTCTGTTTTCCTACTTGACTTATAATAATGCAATAACTCTCAGCTTTGCTCAATATTGATATCAACTTACCTAAGCTGAGTTATTGCATTATTTGTAGTCAAGTAGTGGCTCACTTCATAGATACAGCTTGAATTTTCTTTTTTTTTTTTTTTTACTTGACTGATGAGTACTGAGTGTATCAAACTGGGTGTGAAAGCTTTCCTTCATCTGAGCAGAGCTGCAACTGAAGTAAAATGCACAGAGAGACTGACCTTTGTTGATGGGCTTCTCAGCCGTCTTCTCCTGAGTCTGTTCCTTGTCATAGGTCATGGCAACGGCTGTCACTGTGACCTGCGCAGGGAGACGAGAAGAGGAACAGCAGTAGATATAAACATTTTCTCTCAATTCAATACTCTGGCAGTTTGACAAATGAGTGATGGCCTGAATTGTCTTACCTGTATGAGCTCTTCTTCTGGCACTGCTACGGTGAAGTTGAGATGACAAAGACAGCAGGGGATCATAGAGCGCAGCTTGAAGTAAAAACTCTGAAACAAACGTGATGAATTGTAGACTTGTAAAAACCCAAATTTAAACACAACCACAGCAAGTTCCACTAAAAAAAACAAAACGAAACAGTGCCAATCTGAAACCTGCTCAATGATGGTTTCTTACCTTCAGCAGGTTCTCACAGAGGTCAGTGAAGATCTTGTTTAAGCCTTGGTTAGTAAGATTGGCATTGCTCAACCTCAAAACCCTCACTGATGTAAACATCTGTCAAAATAAAGGAAGACAGAGATTTACACAGATCTAACTTAATACTTAATTGTACTTATTCCTAAAATAATTATTCTGCAATAATTGGTAGTTTTGCTACAACTACGTTCAAGCTGTACCTGTACTCCTGAAGTCCAGTTAGAAATCCCAGGCATGTTTTCAGTGTTGCAGCTGTAGAAACCTGAAGACATTGAAGCAGATGCAATGAAGCACAGAAACAATGGCACCTGCTAGAGTTTGGACTGAATTATTAACTTGTGTGCAGTGCATAACGATCCACTGTAACTGAACCAGAGTGAGTGTGCAGCATGTACCTGTGGGGGGAGGTGCATCGATCAGGAGGGAGTGGATATCCTCCACGGCATCGGTGTCATCAATCTATAGGAGTGATCAAACATTGTCACCTTTAAAACTGGCATTTACAACTGGCGTGTATTGATTTAATTTGTACAGATACACACCTCCAGGACGAAGGCATCCTTTTTGCCGTGGGACAGATCCAGTTCTGATAGTTCGTCTGAGCTTTCCGAGTGGGAGCGAAAAAGTCTGGATCGCTGCCTTGGCTCAGGGATTGGAGAGCCCACCCCTTCCTCTGCCAGCTCCTGCAAGCAAAACAGACGCAGCATCTGAGCAGACGGGACGTCAGAGTGATAACCAGAACACCACAGCAGATCACATCTGTATCTAACATCTGTACATCTGTACTGTAACTAGTAGAATGACTGTGTTAGTAACAATCCACATGCTCTCACTCACCCAGTCAACTTTACTGACGCACACTCATGGTTGGTGTTAATTTGGGAAAACACACACTCGCGCACACAGAAATATATATATGCAGGTGAGAGTGTGATTGGTCAGTGGAGATGGACAGAATCAAAGTACATTAACAACTTATAAAATGACTTTGCAGTGAGTCACCTCAAGAGGTGACTCTGGTGTGGGTTACGTATTATCCCACAAAAAAAAAAAGTCCCCAGTTAAGAGCTGCAATAAAGTTAAAGGTGGTGTAGTACTGTGATTAATAGTGTGAAACACTTGTCATGCTTTGCTGCGTCTCACAGCTAAAGGTTGGCATGCTCAGTACCATGTTTATGCCGCAGAACACCTCAGGGTCCAGGGCAAATAATTTCTTTAATGATCAGAGAGAGACAAGAGGGGTAAGTTTATCACGATTCACAAAGAACAGAATATACAGCTCAGGCATATATGGACAGTTAGACGTTGTTCAGCTTCAGCACAGAGAATTTAAATAAGATGACATGTACTACATTAAAGTGTCAAGTCTTAGATTTCACTTGAGGAGGTGTACATCATGGAAAGGACTGCGTGGGAGGTTCTCTGCTTTTGATACACGGTAGACAAAGTTTAGGGGCTCTTTCTTTAATCTGACCTTCAGCAAGTTGAATAGGTCTCACACAGATTTGGCTCAAGTGATTAACACGGCCATTCGAGGACAGCTCACTTCTTCACCCCAAAAGGCTCTTTTGTTGTTTCGGCTACGCGCCAGAGGTAGTTGTGCTGCTAAATGATGACATGCTGACGACCATTTTTAATGCATCTAGAGGATTCACCTACAGTGCACACCTGCACACTCATCCTGATGCCTTTTTTCAGCAGGGAATTAATTAACAACTAGCAATATGACAGTAGCAAACAGCCATATGGGCTGAAAAACAATAACAGAGAGGGGGCTTTAAGTCAAAAGATTATATTATATTATTTATATAAAAATTACTTGGCCCCTCTGTTCTTGTGATGAATCCTTTGATCATGAATTGATCTGATCACAGATTCTTCCTTTAAAAGGTGA
Organism: Etia nguti; assembly: GCA_015106755.1. Classification (NCBI taxonomy): domain Eukaryota; kingdom Metazoa; phylum Chordata; class Actinopteri; order Cichliformes; family Cichlidae; genus Etia; species Etia nguti. The sequence continues at coordinate 34,568 of VUQG01003655.1, forward strand.
GAGCAAGTTATCTACTTGTAAAGCATTTCTGGCTTGCTTTTCAGCAAGTTTTTTTTTTTCCTTCACCATGCCAATGATTTTCTGGAAAACAAATACCAACATGGAGGTCTTTTTCTTTCATGTTCAATTCCTAACTTCTCATTTAATGACACATAACCTTTAGTTACAAGTAGAAGTTAAGTCTTGACAGTCAGCTCTTAGCCATGACACACAGCCACCCAAGAAACAGTTTCCAGGTGTCCGGGTACTTGGAAATCTTTGTAAATCTTGACCCTTTAATGTTGTATCCAATCAACAAAGCTTGGAGAACAAAATAAAAAGGTAACTGTCCACATAACTATAGTCTGGACTGTATAGTATGTCTCATAACATGTTTTTTAACACTGTAAAATAACACCAAAATAATGGAAATACCAGTATTGTCCGTACAATGTAAAAGCCAGATGAGAATGCACTAGTCTTTAATATTCATGGTCATAGACCGCAGAAATTTTTTCTTTCAAAGTAGAAAGAAATGTGAACACTTGTTGCAGTATAAAATGACCACAGACAGAGATGCTATAGCATATTCATCAGGATACGTTTTTACCATGTCTGAACATCATAAATTTAAACTTTTTTGGTTCTGTTCTGCTAAAAGTTTTCATACAGACTACAGAATGCTACAAAAGTCATAATTTCCCAACATGACACCTCAGCTACTGCAGTTTGGAAACAAACCTACGTTACCACAAACCTGCCCTGAAAGGTGAGACTTTTCAGGCTTGATCACAAAGATCAGCTTCCATAAGTTCATTCACAGTATCAGCAAGTGTTGGCTGTCTCACCGGAGGATTTATTTGATAGAGCTCTTTGTTCACAGCTATGGTGTCATTAATCCTTTTCTGAATGGATGACATATGCTCGGTGCTCAAGTCTCCTGGAGTCTTCCCTGCTATCTGGATACCCCCTGGAGCAGGCAGAGCTGTCAGGTACACACCTGTAGCAGACTGAACACACACGTTTACTTCGATTAAGATGCACCACACATAAATGTGACATAATCACTTGTTAGCATGAAAGGTTAACCTACAGCCAGACCCAGGAGCATGTTCTCTCCAACACTGATCTGTATGTGCAGGCCAAACAGTGCGTTCATGCTCCGCAGTTTCAGCTTATTCATCAGCTGAGTGTGTAGCTCATATTCCATGAAAGGCAGCAGGTTAGAGATGGCCGTTGCATTTGCTTCTCCCTGGGCTTTCTTCTTTAGACGACACAGCCTGACAGACAAGAGGCACTGGCATTGAAGGTGCATTGATCCACTCATAGAAAAACTGCTCAGTTGAACCCAGTTGAGGTCTAAAATTGACCTTGATTGGTCAAAATTGCTCACTTTGATTGCTTCCTTTGATGTAAAGGTGCATCTTCTGAGGTGTATTGTTTAGCCCACATGCTACCATTGAAGAATATTGGGTTTCATAAATTATGCTATCTGAAATATCTACCTACGTTTAAAGTTATATTTTAGAGCTAGATTATAGAGTGAAATGCTTATAATATACTTTACTTTTACAGATTTGATTTGTGTGTGTGTGTGTTTTCCCCTAAGTAATATTTTTAAAAGCCTTTTATCCCTTTTACTGTTAATATCAAGAAGGGTTTGGGGGTTTGTGAGGTGTTATACCTGGCCTGGATAAGGCAGCCCTTTCCCGCAACAGCTGCTTCCGATGGCAGGTCAATTGTTGTGAAGAGCACATCAGGAACCTTAAAAAAAAAAGCAGTAGTTGTTAATATTTTTAAAGAGCAGAAATCTTTTATTTAGCCTAAAAAGAAGTTAACTGTATTTGATACCTTTTGACGTCTACAGTGGTAACAATAGGTGAGCTGTGCAGGAAAGGGCATGTTGAGCTCATCGTATGGGATGTGACAGAAGCCACAGTTCGGTGGAGACGGCTCCTCAAACCTGGAGAACAACAAAAACCAAAAAGGTGCGCTGTCATAAACATGCGATGACTAACATTTAGACTGCCCGAGACTTTGAGCTGAACAATAAGAAAAAAGAAACCAACCTGTGGTCGGTGCAACCGATGTCCAGGCAGCCTTCGCGCATGTACCGAGGATTCAAGATGGCTGCTGTGCCAGATGCGGACAGAATACACACCTCCTCGCTGTTTTGAGCCAATGCGAGAAATCAAAAGAGAAAAACAAGGCGGCGCAATGAGAGCAGGACACAAAGAGAAATCACAAGGATCCAAGTGTTTCGTACCAAACTCGGGATTAAAGTGCAGCGCTTTTCTGTGTGTTTACGCAGTACATACCAGATGCTTGTGCTCTCACTGTACCCTACAACCGCATGGCAACCGAGAGCTCTGGCATGAGATTTGATCTCCTGGCGAATCTCCTCCCACCAGGCATCGCGAGTCTCCGGTTCATCTGCAAAACACGCAATTCTAAATCAAACAGCCTTCACATGGCATTTCTAACTGAATTATTTATCAACACCTCACTGAACACTAAAATATAGGTTAAAAATGCAGTACCCTCACAAATCCAAACAATACTAACAGGAAATCTGTGCATAATCCAGTGCCTAATCTGACTGCTTTGACTTACCAGAAAATCAACAAACAGCCAACATTACAGTTTGTATTTTCTGATGCTTTATGGGTTAAACAGTGTATCAAAGCAGGCCAAAACCAATTGTGATTTTGTAAAACAAACTGACACTGAAAATGGTTTGTGAGAATTTCAGAAAGATGATGATGATGATGAAGGCAAAGTCAATGGTCAGACAAGATTAGTTGTGTCATTTCATTAGTGGACATCATAGAAATGTTCATGTCTCCCTTCTCTTTGTCTCCTTTCAGCCAGCTGCACTAACAGAAAGGACACAGCCACCAGCCATTATGTGAGTTCTTGGCTGTGCTAGTATAGACAGAAAATCTGGTATAAGAGAAGACACTACGCCTGATTTTAAACATGCTTTCCTATCCTGGTGACAAAGCTATTAATTTTAAAGCGATCGAGCCTTCATCATACTTATGCTAAACCATGGGTGTGTTTCAATATTCTCATGAGGCTTTGCTCCAAACATCTTTTTCTTTAAAGCCAAATCATTACAAACTGAGAGCTTAATCTGACTCATATGGTTGTTTTAGGCTGTTGAACAAAGAGGACATGACAAAAAAGCTACATTAGAGTATTGAGCTTCACCCCATGACTCCCTGGGAGGGCTACATGCTGACAGAGCCTCCCAAATACAGAGAGAAACTCAAATGGTAGGTGAGACAGGGGAGAGGAACGAATGAGGGGATGGGAAGAATGGGCTGTGAGACTGAAGAGATGAAGAACAATGACTGATGGTCAGGCATTAGACCCACAAGGTGGGTTTCTTTAAACCCAAAGCAGTTATGTCAAACAGGCACAGGCTCACCAACGTGCACGCTCATGACCATGTGCACAGTCATGGGCAGAGAAGGGCCATATTCATTCACTAGAGTCCATCAAATCTAGCCCATTATTTAAGCGACCTCACCTCTTTCCCTCCATCCCCACCGTAAAGTCCCAGATCCAGTTAATTTTCCTCAACTGCCCACCCAACGACTTCTTTCCATGCATCCATTCATCACTTTTTCTCTCTCTCTCGCTCTCTTTCTCTCAGTATGAATACGGCCCAGTGAGTTAAAGATGCACATGCCTCAGTGGCTCTTTGTGACAGAGAAAACCTCCTAAACCTCCTCTGGTCTAGACAGGTTTGACCACAATGTTCATTCGGGAAGCGTTAGAAACAGCGCTGGGACAACGTTAGTGAAGAGCAGGAGCTCTTCTGTGCAGCAGGATGAGCTGGGTGTGGGGTAGCCAGGCCAGGCTGGATGGGGTGGGGTGGGGACACAGGGCATGCTCAACTCAACTCAGCGCACACACACAGATTAGAGAGAGGAAGATGGCAGCTCACTGAAGTCAGCAGTTTTCAGCAATATTAGGCTATGCTGAATTCGTTTGTTACTACCTAAGTTTTCCATGGGGGCGTTATATTTTAACATTAAGCAGACCTGGGTTTAATTTCATTGAGCTGCCATCATTCCTGTGGGTGAGAGCATTAAAAGGGGGGAAATACCTGCAGTGACACTATTCCAGTCTAGCAGTTTGTATGAGCGCGTGTTACCCAAGGCTGGGCCAGAACACACCGTTAGTACAGAAAAGAGAGAAAAAGAAAAGAAGAGACAGTCTAACAAACCGACACAGCACAACGGCAGCACTCCACAATCACTATGCAAAGACAGACACCACTTCACAGTCACTAATGCGACGACAAACTAAGTTCAGCCCTATTAAAACAATCTGACAGAGAAGAAAAAGACTGATGAGGAAGAGAGGAGAACTGAGATGACTGAAAGCGTCAGGCTATATTTACTTATTTTGTTTTTAACATAAGGAGAAGAGAAGCTCTACAACACAAAAAGGAGCATGCAGCGACAGTAAGTACATGTAGGCGCACTGTGGAGTTTTCTTGTAAACAAAAATGAATGTGTCACATCATAATGTACCCCCCCCCCCGATTTTAAATCATCAGTCCACAGGTTCAAATGGTGCCAGTCTGGAGCAGGCTGACCAACCTGAGTGAGTGAAAGAAGTAATCTGGGTTGCCAACATTACATGAAGTGATTTTACATGCATTCGCTAATGTATTTTGCTAATAATAACCAGACCAAGCCCAAGTTAAGCAGAGCTAATACACACACTGTTAAGTTATTGTTGTTATTGTTGAAGTAAAACAAGCTAAAAAAAAAAAAAAAAGTAAAAAACAAACTAAAAAAAAAAAAAAAAGTAACGCACTTGTAAAAATATCGCTCCCTGGTGCAATTTTTGAAGACAAACTCCACAGGGTACCTTTGAAGTTGCTCTGTAGTAGAAAGGCATAGCAACAGTGAACAGGGCTCTTTTCAGACTGCTTTCCAAGTTAATCCTGGAGTTTCGATCAGGGTCATTGAGTCTAATTTAGACAAGAATACTGGTTTAATCACAGCATGCCGAGATTATTTTAATGACTGTAAAATTATTTTTTTTTTAACAGTCTTATTTTAGTTCCCCTGTCCACTTCTGACAAGAGCCCTGCTTATCCTAACCCAGCCCACATTTATCAACACTCCCCTTTAATTAGATTTTTAGACATCCTTCATTCGTATTGGTAGGCTATTAGTAAACTGAGCTAACAGGTAAAACTACTAAGCCTACAAACTGGACTCAGGTATTCCAACACTGTTAACAGGCAGGCGATCACCTGACGAGCAAATGTCTGTAAATCTCATTTGAAGTTGTATTTATTATGCCCCTCTTAACACAAGAACAGATTCAACACAGTGAGTTCAATAAAGACAGAAAAAGGCTGGCAGAGCTTCTGCAAGACACCACAGCACCTCAATATGTTGCCACCTACAGCCAACCGCAGACACAACAGAAGAAGCAGGCAAAACACTGGAGCCATGCACCACTACTGCAATTCACCCCCAGGGGGCAGCACTGCACAACAACAACACAGCAACCATAGCGCGCGCACACACACACACAGAGCCAGACCAGCACAGACTATTAATTACATAAAGCCAGTGAGTCAAACCACAAGATGAAAGTTGCCCCTATCCATAAAAATGTTTGACATATGTGATGATAGCCCATCCTAAAGTTTAGAACAAACTACTGCATTACGCAGCCTATCAGCGTGACCACGAACATCTTTCACCTGCTATCTACAGGACTTGTAGATAAACTGAAGTCTGACTGTCAACCTTTTTTTTTTCTTTGCAAACAAATTGGGAGTAGGACCATACACTGGAAAAATCTGGCAACACAAGAGGATAATGAGTAGCATTGACTAACAGCCATTTGCAACGAGATCAAACACACACAACACTGTAGGTCAATTTAAAAGCTCACTCTTATCTTTTTACAGGGCGATGGACGAGCTACGTTAGGAATTTGTGTGCTTTCGTGTGTTGAACTCACCGGGGTTGTGTATCCGATCCAGTAATTTGACAGATCGAGCGCTGACCACTCCACCGACATGAAGCAGAAAACCAGGCGGGAACGACGTCAAGGTGAAGAAGGGGAACTCCTACACATTTAATTACAAATTTTTTAAAAAGCACACACACTGGTCACTTACAGAAAGGGCCTTTCCAGTATTTTGTGTCTCATGTTTACTTATACAATGGTGAATATTAAGTTCTTAACTCAAGACTGAGTTCAAATATTTACTTTTTGCTGACAAGACTAATTTGTTCTGTGTTTGGTAGGTGGTTAAAACACCACTATAAGATACAACACCTACAGTAGTGGGCAAAAGTCTTGAGTCGCCCTACATTTCTTTATATTTTACTAAGAAAATGGGAAATCTACAAACATAAATGGAAATAGAGTACGTAATAATAATAATAATGTATACTTTATTAATCCCTGTGGGGAAATTACTCTCTGCAATGGGCAGCCACCAATCCAGTGCCCGGGGAGCAGTGTGTAGGGACGGTACCTTGCTCAGGGGTACCTCAGGGTAGCCGTTCGATTCGAACCCCCGACCTTCCGATCATGGGGCAACCACTCTACCTACTGAGCTATCGCTGCCCCCAAAAAGAGTTTTCACAATACTAACTAGCCTGAAAGGTCAATACTTGGAAGGACCACTTATAAATCTTCACTAAAGTGTGAACTCTTTCAGCCAAGCGTCCTTCTCATTTCTTTAATTAGTCTTCAGGAATAGTTCTCCAGGCTTCTTAAAGAACATTCACGTGTTGAGATGTGAGGTGCTGGAGAGGCCAACCAATAGCAGATAGTGTTCTACTACATGTGTTTTTTTTATCCATGTATTGCTTTTAAGTCTTTTGTGTTTGGAATCAGTCTTGTGCTGAAAAATGAAGCGACAGCCAGGTCCCGTGTCAGGTCTTCGCTGGATTTTATTTCCTATTTTTTAATATACGAATTTCAATTACTGTTCATCTGGTGCAGATGGGGTTCTTTAGGCTTACTACTTCTTTTCTTGTCCACTTCTCTCAATTTTTTGTAAGTAAACTGCACAACATGCTGAGAAATCCCGAGTTCTCAGCTAATAGCTCTTTGAGAATCACCTTGTTGGTGCAAAAATACTATTGTATATCTGTCTAATTAGGTTACATTTAACATTTTTCATAGATTCAACTACCGTAAATAAAAGGGAACACAGTGTTTTTTTTCACGGTCTGCTAGTAACAAAGTCCCTAAAGATACAACTTAAAAATGTTTCTTTGCCAAGTTGACTGTAATGTGCAGACATATGTGAGTTAAATGCTTTTTTATGCTTGCATGATAAAGACGTCAGTTTTTAGTGGTTAAAAAAAAATAAGAAAAACTGTCAGGTACAAGGACTGGACTGAAAAGGAATGAAAAAGCACCCAACATGCAAATCAAAAACCTAGAAAGACTTTCAGAACACTGAAGAACTACTGCTCAAAACCACCTACTTCCTGCTTGGAAGTAATTTATTAAAAAAAAAAAAAAAGAAGAAGGGATAGCTCAAGACCTTTGCACAGTACTGTACTAATAAGACCTTTATATTGCACAACAAAAAAAATTAATTATTAAATACTTTGCATAGAGATCATCCTATATTTTTAAAGGCATCAACCCCAGAAACCCCCCAGAATCAATTCTATGCAAAAACAGAAAACTTGGGAACTTGCTAAAGACAAAAATTAAAGCAGAACCAGATATCAAACTTCACTTTTTGTTTCCTCTCCAAACACATACTGAAGCAGTTGATTATTGATCAAAACTGTTTTTAAAGTCTAACACATGATGTATTTAGACTTAAGTTATAGCAGTTATAGGATAAGTGGAAACATGCACCAAGGACCAAGTGTGATGAGTCCCCCATGCAGGCTTTGTCCCCAGAGATTCCCCGCTCCAGCCTACCCGTGTAGGAATAAAACTCAAAAGCATTTCAAATACAGCTGGAAATGATTGAGAAAAACATCTTTGAAAGCCTAGGTATTTAGTGTCACTCATGTAGTGAATCTACCGTACACACATGCATTCATTAGGTCTGGAGCTGAAAGTGAATGGCAAAGACAGACAAAGTAGTTTGCGGCTGTGAATCATTACTCTGATTTACATGCTTGCCTCTGCCCACTAAGAACACAGCTGGTCTTCTGTCTCTAGCCAAATAATGTGATGCAAATCCATGCATTCACTCACACGAGGAGCAGGAAATAAAGCCTGCTGGTATTCATTCTTAGTTGAAGAGACAACAGTCTTACAGAAAAGCAGAGGGACGTAGTGATTCCCAACCATGCGGGACCAGTATGTGATGGATGGCATCAGTGATCAGAAATCAGGTGGGAATGCCACAAATTTCAATCGTATCCACTACTCCACAAAAGGAAGATATCTTCCAATTTGTCTGACAGCTCCTCCCACTCTGAGCCAGGTCTCAAGAATGAGCTGATGAGATGAGTATGCTCATTCCTGGTTTTGATACGGGAAACCAAAAATCAGACTCAGGAAATTTTTCTGGAAGGAGGGAGGTACTTGAGATGAATATCCAGACGAAACACGAACAGTCTCAAACACACCCCTTCGAACAAGAAGGGAGCACAACTCCTAACCTCCGGCACTCTGCCTTGACATGTTTGTCAAACTTTTAGGGTTTGGAGGGTGCAGAGTAATAAAAAAAAGAGCCACAGCACTACCTATGCTGCTCAAACCCAGCACTAGCCCTCTGAGACCACCAAACGGCAGAGGAGCATCAGGTTAGGAGTTGACTGAGACTAGGTGGTGGCCATCCACTTGGTTAGGGTTTTAAGGGAAAGGTGGAGAGTGAGAAGGTGTCACACTGATGGGACATACCCTGGTGTTTAACAATAACCCAGAGGAAGACGCTCCCTGAGTAGCATAAGTGGTCGAGACACAAAAAAGGGAACATTACTTGGTCTTACACAGACCAATCCCCATTAAACACCTCTCCAATGTCAGTTATGAATCTGTTACAAAGAATGAACCTGCGTTAAAACTCACCACTTGCACAGAGATCTGAGGCTGATATGCAACGCCAACACAAATGTCAAACCCTCAGCTCTCCAAAATATATGGCTCGCCAGCTGTGACATTGCATTTCAGTCTCAAGTGTCTGCACGAGTAGTGAGATAGTAATTAAATGTATGTAAGTGTGGACGATGAGTGACACCAGTGTCACCGTACCCGCTGCTCAAGAGCTGTCTGCGTCTGTTGTCTGAGGAGGGTCCTCAGAGGTCCTGCCTCCTTCCCGGCGCTGCCTCCACTGCCCATTCCTGATCACAGAGGAGAGCCTGGGTTCAGTTTTGTCATTTTAAACACAAAAGTCAGCGGAATACAAAGCCAAACAAACTGGTGATTATTACATTGCAGCATTCACGTTAAGACAAATCAAGAGAAAGTTGAACTTGGACAAAGAAAACCTAATGATCTTCAACCTCAGACTAACTTATTCTGATCATTTAGTGCACTAATAAACACATCAAACCACATGCTGGGAGTTAAAGTATCCAGAATAGGACTCTCACAGTAGTGTTGTCTCACAGTGGACTGTGAGCAGTTAGTGTTTCTGACAAAACCAGTCAAGACAATCTGGGTGTGAACAGTCCTGCTGTTGACCCATTAAATGAGTGAGATGCCAACACTTCACTGTTATAAGGTTCTGGCACTCGGTGACACACAGCAGGCCTACTATACCGGAGGCTGCCAGCAGCAGGTCCTCAGTGAAGGACACACTCTTTCTCAGCAAGGCAGAGTCTGACTGGATGGAGGAGAGAGGGGCTGAGGTGGTTGCCCTGGGGTTAGAGCCATGACCACAGCCCACTGAGCCAGAACCAGGAAGGGACAGAGTGTCTGTGGAAAGGATGGGGGAGCTGGGGCAGAGGAAGATCCCAGGTCTGCATCTCACTGAGTGGGGCTCCTCTATCCAACAGCAGAGAAACAGATGGAGGGTGCATAAAGAAAACAGATATATTGAGAATGGATAGGCAGAGAGCAATGAAGAGAGTAGGCAGAAGCACAACAACTGAGAAGATGGAGAAGAGCATGATGAGGAGGAAAGTGGACACAAGCACAGAGAAATGAGCTATGCAAAGTAGGTAGGTAGTATTAAGTAAGTTGGGCATTGTAGTGATACTGACCTTGGTGAGCGGATCAGTTGTCAGTACATTACATGACTGATCTGCATTTTAGTTAAATTAGGATGCTAACTACAGACTGATGACTTTCAGTGTGACAGAACCCAAAAAATACTTTTGATTCCAATAATTTCATTTCACTTTGTGAGCAAGAAATGACACTTATCAAATGTGCACTGCATGTACTGGTAGTAAGGAGAGAAAAAAAGAAAGAGAAAAAAAAAGGGAAAAATGCTGAAGAATGATGGGAAGCAAAAGCCATTTTCACACATGAACTCCAGACAATCAATGCTTCTGATCATGAGCCATTTCTCTCGTTCTCCAAACTTTTATCTTCCCATCATTATGGTACAAGTTGATCTTGGTTTCAATCTGTCCAAAGATTTTTCTAGAACTGTAAAGGCTCTTTTAGAGGTTTCCTGGCAGTCTGATCTGACCTTCCTGTTACGACCTGTGAAAACCTCAGTTTAGGCATCTCGCTGATTGTGGATAATAATGTTCCAACCTTACCAAAAGTGCTCTTCACTTGGTTAGATGTGAAGCTGTTTTTCTTAAACATGGAAATAATTCTGTTATAGCGGACTTTACTTGTCTTCTGTGGTTTTTCAAGCCTTTCGATGTTGCTGAACTGGCTAGTTCATTTCTTCTTTTTAAGAATACACCAGAGTGTTGCTCCTTAAAGTTTATTCTCTCTTTCTCTTTTGGTCTTTCAACCAAATGATGACCACTTTAACTTGTATTTACACTTCTCTTGACCCCCTATTGAGAGTTCCAGTGAACAAAAAGAAAAGCTCTAAACTTGGAATCAGCCCTAGATCTTTTATCTGCTTGTAAATTACCACAGAATAACAAAAGAACATTCCTCTGAAATTGTATGTAATAGACTATGTAAACAATTGGCTGTAATTCCTAACAAGTTAATGCAATAAGTTTGTCAAATGCCTTGAATTAAAGCTTAAAAGTCTACACTTAAGTCAAATCTTAATTGAAGGTGTAACTGCCAAAATCCTAAAGACTTATCTATACAGTGCACCCAAAAAAAATATTCACAGCTGTAACAGTTTGCCATGTTACAGTCTTATTCCAAAAATTGATTAAATTCATTTTTCTCCGCAAAATTTTAAGTATGATGCCACAAGCTTGGTACACCTATTTTTGGGAAGTTCCTATCACTCTTCTTTACAGAACCTCTCAAGCTCCATCAGGTTGGACGGGGAGCATTGGTGCACAGCCGTTTTCCGATCTCTCCAGAGATGTTCAATCAGGTTCAAGTCTGGGCTCTAGCTCCCTGTTGATCCCAAAGCCACTCCTTTGTTATCTTGAATGTGTGATTAGGGTCACTGTCCTGTTGGAAGATGAACTTTCACCCTAGTCTGAGGTCCAGAGCGCTCTGGAGCAGCTTGTCATCAAGAATATTTCTGTACATTGCAGCTTTCATCTTTCTCTCAACCATGACTCATCTCCTGCTCCTGAAAAATATCATACATCATACAGCTTGATAATGCTGCCTCCATGCTTCACTGTAGGGATGGTATTATCCAGGTGTCGAGCGATACCCGATTTCCTGGTTACCTTTTGGCTCTCACGTGCCTTTTACTGAGGAATGGCTTCCGTCTGGCCACTACCTTTCAGGCCTAAATGGTAGAGTGCTGCAGAAATGGTTGTCCTTCTGGAAGGTTCTCCTCTCTCCACAGAGCAACACTGGAGCTCTGTCAGAGTGACCACCGGGTTCACAGTCACCTCCCTGACTAAGACCCTTCCACTCCAATCACTCAGATTGGCCAGGCGGCCAGCTCTAGGAAGAGTCCTGGTGGCTCCCAACTTCATCCATTTACGGATGATGGAGGCCAGTGTGCTCACTGGGAACTTCAATGCTGTAGTAATTTTTCTGTACCAATCCCCTACGTCTCAATACAATCCTGTTTTGGAGGTCGACAGACTTCATGGCTTGCTTTGTGCTCTGACATGCACTGTCTATGGAACCTCATATGGGACTGGGTGTGTGCCTTTCCAAATCACGTCCAATCAACTGAATTTACCACAAGTGGACTCCAATCAAGTTATAGAAACATCTGACAGATGATCAGTGGAAATGTCATCTACATGTTATATTTTCGTTTTTTATTTTTAATACATTTCCGAGAATTTCAAGCAAACTTTCTTTACTTTGTGATCATTGGGTAGAACTTTGAGGCGAAAAATGAACTGAAACCATTTTAGAAAAAGGCTGTAACATTACAAAATGTGGAATAAGTGAAGAGCAGTGAATACTTTCTGTATGCACTGTACTTTGTTTGGTTTAAGTGATTGAAACAATCTAAATACACTGGACATTTGTCTTTGAACGTGCAGCTTACCTTGGGGCAAGTCCTGCAATCTACATGTGAAAATGGCTTAAGAGGAAAAAAGGGTGGCACAGAAGAGGAAACATTAGCAAGAAAGATAATGAAGTGGAAAGAAAGGAGGAATGTGGATTAGGGGAAAATGTAGGTCCAATCCTGAGGGCTCGAGAGGGCAGCTGTGGTGAAAAGTTCCTCAGTTTTTGTGGCATTTATTTGTGGCCTGTGTTAAAATGTGCTTAAGTTGTCCTTAGGGCAGAGTTCTACCAAAATTATCTCTTCCTCAATGATTAACCATAATGACTACTAATGGAGAAGTGACCTTCAATCAACAACAGCCCCCATGAGACACAGTGCTTCTAAAGCTACAACAACAAGGGGACGGAACAAATACAGAGATCTGGTGTGCCTTCAGGCTATGAAGCACATGATTTATATTATGAATATTAAAAATGGTTTTTTTTGGTTTTGTTTTGTTTTTCAAAGTGTGAAACAAGAAGACACACCAGGCCACTGAGGACAGGTGAGAGACGAGGCAAGGCTTAATAAATATTTACAATAAAACTTACAACAGAAAATAATGTTAAAATATTCTTTAAAAAAATGAACTGAATAAACAGAATTTGAAAAACAAAACCACACAGCAGCACGAATATGAAGTGTAGGAGAAGGGAGGGATGAGAATGGGAAAGAGGGACGGGGCCAAGTATTCTTACCCGTCTTGGGCGTCAAACTGAGGTCTGTGTCTGATGATGAGGACTGGCGGCTGCATGGCTTGGAGGGAGAGAAGGGGGGAGGAGAGGAGGAGGAGGTGGGAAGGGCTCTGAAAGGGGTTGGCGGGCCGGAGGACGAGGGCAGATCCTCAACAAATACCGGCCTGCCAGGAGAACATGACACACACACACACGTCAGTCACCACTGCACCCCTCTGAGCGTTTGTATGTGTGCGCATATGTGAGTGAGAGTGAACCAAGGTTGTTAAGTGGGAGGGTGACTTTTTAATGTGACACTTTGCTTTGGGTGAGGTGTGTTGTCAGGTGCTACGCATGGCTGGAAAACAAAAAAACAAAAGCAAGCGTGAAAAGCAAAAAATAAGGACGAAGAACAGCACGCACGCACACACATAAATGAAACTAAAGAAAGCAATATGGCAAAACACACACAAAAAAAAGATCAGATTAACAGAGGATGACGAGCTGAAGCATGTGTCCCAGTAGAGTGAAGAAAAGGTCAGGTGACTGTAGGGTGATCACAGGCCCTTCCTCAGAAATGCTGATGCAACTGCAAACCCGACTGCCCACCCCGCAGTAATTAGAAAATGAGAAGTGGAGGGACTCCAGACTAAAATCATTTTTAAGGACATAAGGGTCTGTCTTCCTTCTTTGCCTTGATGCCTCTATCTTATAGCTTTATTGCTACACTGCATTTCTGATTTCCTGCCTTTCTCCTGCACCTATTTCCTTTCCTGCCTCTGCGTACCAGTGAAGATGAGTGTGGGAACAGAGACTGAGAAGTTCTGGGACAGTCTCTGGGAGCTGCAGACCGAATGCACTGGGCTGTTGTGGGTGGAGCGGCATCCGTGGGCAAGGGGAGACCTGGGCCAATCAGCAGAAAGAATGAGAGTGAGAGAGAGAGAAAGACAAAGAAAAAGAGAGAGAGGAAGACGAAGGGCCGATATGGACACGAGCGGTGAGAAACGTCCAAATCCAAATGTTGGCAGAAAGGAAGAAAGAGATGCACACAAGAACCAACACAACACAACATTGCAGTAGAGTGAAAAAGGGAGACAAAAAAGGAAAAGAACAGCAAAAAGAGGTGGTTGTTTTTATTTTGTTAAACTCCCACTTTTTGCACTGTTATTCAATTTAAAGTCATGTGAAGGTAGCAGGAAAACAACACGCAGCTCTCAGCTTGAAATCTCAGTCTCACTCAGATACAGAGCAGGGATGTAAACACGAGGGGGAAAAAAGGTAACGAAGGCCCTACAGCATTACAGATAAGTATCCAAAAAATAAGCTAGCCTGTAAAGTTTTTTTTATATGGCTCCCTAGGAAACCTTAAAACTCCCCATTGTTGCTGAAGTATTAAAAAGCAAAATAAAAGAAAATAATCACCAATCATCTTAATACACGGAGTAACTGTGGATATCAATTTTGAAGCAAACTGATTAAGATAGGTCCTTTATTTTATAGTAGTGTAAAATGTCCAACCTCTACGTTTGGAACTGTTGGTCATATATAAAAAAAACAAAACAAAAAAAAAACAATCTGACGACCTTGTTTTCCACTTTGGGAATATGTAATTGGCATCATTTTGTTCTCATGATGTCTTTTTTTTTTTTACTAAAAAGTGGGTAAAGGATGCCTGAGCAAAGATAGATAGATAGATAAGTGAATTTATTGAAGGGAAGGAATTGAGACTGTAAAGTACTGGCAACTGCCAGCGCTACCCCTCAGCCTCCTAGTGAACACACCTATGGTATGAATTTAAAAATCTTAAATCGCCCTGTTCTTAAGTTATCAAATTCACAAGACTTGACCTCTGACCTTGAGGTCGAATCCCAAAATTACAAAATTGATTTAATGTAGTGGAATTTCTCTTTATACTCACTACTGCTGAATAGCGTCAGTAAATTAAACAACAATAAATACCAGAAAGAGATTAAATGACAAGAATCCTGAATCATGGCATCTTTCCTTTAGGAAAGATGGAGAAAGACAATAATAACAGAGAGAGGAAAATGAACTCCGGTACAATAATTACGCTCGCTTTCTCTCCTCTGATTCATCACATTGTCCTATTCTTAGTGGACATTCGTGACCGTTCTCCTCACCAAAAAAAATTAGTTTTCCAATTAAATTCACACATTTCATTTCTTCACCAGCAGATGTTTACATCCCCGTTAAACAAAACCTCACATGCCGACACACAGATGTAAAGTCTAAAGAGAATAAGAGGCACACAAGCACACCAAGTGTCGTTAAGCTTACAGGAACTGGATGTAAACCACAAAACAAATCACTTATGATGGGAAAAGCAGAAAAAAGTGAGTAACCACATAGTTAGAGGCACAGCAGAACATGTGTACTAGATACTCACTAAAAAGATGCAGCAATAGAACATGCAGAGGCAGAGCAGAAAGCCATGCAAGAGGAGTCTAAAAGAGCAGACATAGACAAGGGAGGAGGAGGGGTTGAGGATGGCTGTGTGTGTACTGTACATGTGTGTGTCTCAGGTTATGTCGTGTGCTGTTAGTTTTATGATGCACTACACATGATACAATGGACACACCAAGTGCAAGGGGGAATCAAGAGATACTGAGACACACACAGGGGTGTGCACATAAACTTTTATACAGTACACGCTTTAATCCACACGCTCTCCCTCTCGTGCACACACAATCAACTTTCCCAAAACTCACAAACTTGCACATAAAAGAGGTAGTAGTGTGCATGCTCGTGTTGTTGGTTCATACTCACTCCTTTCCATCTTTAGAGGGGGAATTGCAGGCATTGGAAGCAGGAGCTGTGTTTGGGTGCATGTGTGTGTTGGTGTTAGGGGCACTTCCAGAGCTGAGTTTGTCCAGCGTGCAGGCGGTACCTATGGCCCGGACCACCAGGCCCGACTCTCCTTCCAGGTCGAAACACTGCAAGTAGCCCACTACTGCATTCCCACCCATCTCGAGCACTTTAAGCCCTATTTTTCTTTGTAGTTCTCCTGGACGGGGGGGTGGTAACACACGGCCATGTTAACAAAACAGGGAAACGGTGGCACTCATTCCCCCACACCTGAATTTCCTTACCAGACATGAGAGAGATGAGCCTCTGTCGCGCTTCATTGGAGGCCCTGGGAGTTCTGATACGGTCAATCCACTGGTACTCTGGATCTTCATTTACCACGAGTTCCTCAACAAAGCCGTGCACCAAAGTTGCCCTGTAGCACTGTGGAATACATGTGGCTGCCATACAGAAACAGAGGGGAAGGAGCTTAGATTTCACGAGAAAGGTTTGTTATAGCTGATATTCCATCTTTATTGCACATTTTTAAGTGGTATTTCCTTGTTTACAATTGCGCTGATGGCACTGACACAGCTTATAATTTTGCTGATCTAGGAAATACCCATTTTTTTTGTTGGTAAGATCATTATGACACAAAAAACTTGATTACAGTGCCATCTAATTAACTGCCCTCCCTCACATAAATATGAAAATTGTGTCTTATTGTGTCATTTAGAACCAAAAATCCACCAAAACAAACTTACTGCAGAAAAACTTGACCCCGCATGAAGACTGTCTGAAACGGTTCAAATCGTTGAAGAGCTCCACTTTAACAATGACGTTTATTTCCCCTCGAATTCCTAATGACAAACAATAGAAATATAGATAAGGCAATGAAGAAAACAAAATAAAATCTGTGATCATTGTGGATTGATTAGCTGATTCTTATACCATGGATGGTATCATAGATGGGAAACCAGCCAGAGATGACAGAAGCAGCCTCACTGTAAAGCAGCGGATCAATGTCAATGTAAACTTTCCCTATGGCATCATTGGCACTGTAAGTGTCATGGTCCAATACTGTGACCTGCAACGGCTCGTCCTGCAAGTCCTCATCATCCACCTACAGACAGCAAGGCATGAAGAGGAACAAGAGGCAAAAGCAAGGAGGAGAGTTTAGAAATCTACAGAATCTAAATGCAATTTTATGCAGTAATAACATCGGTCCTTCATGTCCAAAGAGAGGCATTTTACCTCAAATTTGAACCACTCCGAGTTCCATTGTGGATTGAGGGATTTGGGACAGACATCCGTTTTGAAGGTTGTGTTTCCAAACTTGACCTGGAATGTAATCAGACACATTTTTTAAATGCCTAATTGCTTTTCATGGCTCATACTGGGCCTTTAGGGGGGAGGTGACTATCAGCATTAGGACAAACAGTTCATGTACAGCTACACTGTTATAAACAAATGAAGTACATAAATTCTTCTCTTACCTCTACAAAAGCATCAGTAAGGTCACTGGCTCTGTCCATCACAGGCAAGTGGCGCCCTGCTACAATTTTGGCCTTCAGTTTCCCAGGCATGATTCAATTTTACACTGATCTGTGAACATATATAATTAAAACTGCCAATATTGCCCCTAACAACAGGAAACATCGAGGCGTCGGTGAACATGTGTTGCTGATAACGTGCGGAGCCCCTTCCTCTGTTTACAAGCTCACTAGCTAATTAGCTAAAAGCTAAACTAGAATTTCTATTTCTTGTTTTTCAAAAAAGATGATCCACTCGGTTTGAGGTTATCTACTGGATTGCCGTTTATCAAAAAAAAAAAAACCCCCACAAAAATCGAACTATCAGTATGCTAGCAACACGAGGCTAACACGAAAAGCCACTTAGGTTAACTGCATTGCAGTCAGAATCTCTTTAGCTCTAGTTACCTGATCGGCCATGTTTTTACAATCACACGGCAAAGCCGACACCTATGCAGCTACAAAATAAGCATGTAGTCTTCGGTGCAGACTGTATCATCCTTACCACTGCTAGAAGATTAACATACAGCTGTTCAAGCAGCAGCAGTCTCGTTTTACTCGGACATTATTGTTGACAGTCCACCGTTCGTCTGACCTCCGTGTCTCTCCCATAACACGAGATGTGTTCCCAGTACACCACGCAGGAAAGTGTCGCTCAACTTAGAAGTCATCCAGCCGCAGATATTGCGGCTTTACAGATACTGGCGATGCTCTACAAATGGCATTACTGTCCACGTATTATTTATTACACAAGTCCCGCGTAAATACAACGGCTAGCTTGACAGCATGAAGCCCATGATGAATGAATTCTCACTTGGGGTTGTTGTGTGCTGCGTTTGTGTGTACCTCGTAAAGTTGTACTTTAACATGCAAACGTTACGCCGACGCACGCCTGCTTAAAAGATATAAGAAAATAATAATATAAGAAATAATATAATATCTACTTCCACTGGGATGATTAAAACGTGACTATATGCAGTCAAAGTGCTAAGTTTAGTTTTCAGTAGTTCAGTTTCGCTTAATTTTATCTACATCAATAGCAGCTCCCCCGCTAAGTGTATCCCTTAAAAGCAGCTTGGAGATTTGGTTTGAACATGCGCAACTTTGACAACTTCGTTTACCTTCCATGTGACCGTAGCACGAGGAAGCAAACACTCCCAGTATTATTAAAATAAATGCAAAATGTTTTCCGTGCATAGGTACTGTAAAAGAGGTTACGTGATGGATTTTTTTTTAACAATCCTGCTGTTGTTGTTTTTTTTGTTTGTTTGTTTTTTACGCATGTTGAATACTTTATCCGAAAAAAATACTTCATATCTCTGCAGAAATGACAACAGAAAAACCTGTAATAGGGGTTTTTCCTAATAATCAGGAAAACCCAACAAAAGACCTAAACTAGAAGTGAGTTGTACTTCAGTAGAGTACTGCCTGTACCATAGTCCTCCAAAGCTATTCCAAACATCTCAATAAGACACTGTTGCACTGTTGCCGGTGCTTTGATTACCTAGAAATATTGACTAAAAATAATGCCTCAGCATGTTCTCCATTTGCTCAAGCTTGTTATGTTATATGTTTTAAAACTACAGCCCCCGTGAATTTCAGGGAAGGAGTTGTGTCCGTTTTTTTTGTTTTGTTTTGTTTTTCTAAATTAAAATTATACATTGTTTGTTTAATTTTTTTTTTAAAAAGATTTTCCATTACATCTCAACCTGAGAGCCTTTGTTTGTATATGTAATATGTTATGTGTATGAACTATAAAAATGTTCTGCAAAACAAAGCAAGAAAGGACATCAAGAAAACATTACACAGTATTCTTTTGTAGTACACGTCACTCTTGTGCCAGGTGGATTAGTCTATATCAAACACAGCTTGTCACCTTTGTCTACTGAGGGGAGTCAGATGGTGTTTTTAGTATGTATGATATGTATGAAGACAAACACCTGTCACATAAAAACAGATTTAGTTACACATTTATGACTACCTATATTTGCGGACCAAAGTTTAAAGTTAAATCTCCCTTACACTAATAGATTTTAATCACAATACATAAAACAGTCTGAAAAGGACAGCAAAATAACTTAACTAAGGAGGAAAACTAAACCAAGGGCACCAGAAGGCAGGAGCTATGGTTCACTAAATTCATGTCTTCTTCTGACATTCATGCCTCAAAGAAGAAAAGTCCTGCAGGATTTGATGGCGCCCTTATTATTTCTCCAACACAACAACATGGGTATTTGTGATTTTTAGTGGAACCTCTCAACATCTATTATTGATAAAATCTCATCACCTTCTCATTTTATCTTACACTCAAAAGATATTTATCCCCATAAATGCTGACTTTATAAAAGTAACTGGATTACATATAAAATTTCACTATAATTTTGTTATATGAGTACAGTGTAAAACATTGAATTTAATTGAATCTGGTCCAATTACATTTACGTGATTGGTATTCAGTTTGTACTAGGCATTTTTTTCCCTTAACGATTAAGTATTTAAATAAATAAAACGTTGATTTTATATATTTCAATTGCATTTTATTTAGTTATTGGATCATGAGGCTCAATAATCTTTTTTAAATGTATTTTATTTATTTATTTTTAGGTTATTAGACATTTGTTTAGACACTGATTGATTTTAGACATCTTTAAGTCTTGATATCCAAAACATTTTGTGACAGTGATCTTGACCTTTGATCACTTAATAAAAAAAACCTTTGTCACAAATTTGAAGAAATGCCCTCAAAGACGACACAGTGGACACTGATGGACACAGAAATGCTGAGGCATAAAACCTTGTAATTCAGCACTACAAAAAAAAAGAGTGATGTATTGGGGACTCTGTTCTCTGCGCCCATGGGCCACTAACAGGTTAATCCGACCATGTGTTAAATAAAGTCTGAGCGGGTTTAACACATTGTGTGGATAGCTGAAATAGTTGGAAGGGGTCATTGAATAGGCTAGCAACAGCCATCTGCTTTTGGCCATAGAGAAGGGGCACCAAATTTTTAGTGTGGACAAAAATAAAGAACATTTAAACTATGCATGTATGTTACCCTGAAGACTACAGTTTCATAGTTGTGCAGCATGCACACAACGAAGAATATTGTTTTGTTTTGTTTTTTTCAGATGAGATCCTGGTTCTTATTCCAGAGACCTAATAGTATGTTTTAGTAAGTGTAAATCCTTTGGGTTTATTGGTGGGCCAGGAAGCTTTTGCCTTTAATAAATAACATTATAATACCGACGCACTGTAAAACACTCTGGAGTTGCCATCACTGTACCACAAATATGAAGATGAAAGCTACCAACGACCACAGAAAGTAACGCTAGTCACGCTGAAAACGTTCTTCACTCAGTTTTCTTCCCTTTGCCAAAAAATGCAAAAGAGAAACAAAACAGAGGGCTCGCTGCTTGTTACAAGATATATTAACAGCATTTTAAACATCAATCTGGCTCATATCCAAAAGTGAAAGGTTTCAGTGACAGTATAATTTCTCACTGAGGGCCACGGAGGCGTCACGAGATCAGCTGTTAGAGAAAACGAAGACATCTCACTGTGTCGTTGTTTCTGAGGACCACCAATTCCTTTTATTTTATTTTATTTTATTTTATTTTATTTTATTTTATTTTATTTTATTTTATTTTTATGTAGAGTCTTATCTTAACTGGTTTGTTTTTAGCTAGGTGACCAAAAACAAAGTGCTGAATTTGCTG
>VUQG01003655.1:60066-81630 GCA_015106755.1 Etia nguti
AAAATTTTTAAAAAAAAAAGTAATAAAAAAATAAAATAAAATACCTTTTTTTTTTTTTTTTTTCTAAATTTATTTAAAAGTTGTCTCAGTTCATTATTTGCATCATGGGGCAGTTGTGGCTTAAGAGGCAGAGCAGTTTATCTTCCACTTGGAAGGTTGATGGTTTGATCCCAAATTTCTACAGCCTACATGTTGAAGTATCCTTTGACAAGACAGTAAACCCAGAGTTTCTTCTGATGCACATATATGAGTGTGTGGGGGAATGTTAGGAAAGCACTTACGCATAGATAACAGTACTATATGAATATGTGTGACTGGGTGAATCAAGCTTCCAGTAAAAAGTTCTTTGAGTGCTCAACTGAGGTACAAGTCCACAGTATACCACAGTATATAACAGCTTTTTAAAACCACACGGTAATCAAAATGAACACATTTAAGAGAAATTTATTTGCCAGATTTGTCAAGGCAGTGTAACATGGAAAAACCTGTCCCTGAGAGAACATTAATGGAGAACCTATTCCCAGCATAAAGACAGTGCTGAGGTATTTTAAAAGTAAACCAAGAGCACTTTAAGTCACGTGAAGGAGTGTAAAGGAGGAAAGGGGAAAGTATCCGTCACTCCAGCAAAATCACAAAACAAATTTAGAAAGAGGCAATGCTCGTGAAAGGAAAAACAAAAAAACAAACACAACACACTACTCTTAGCAGTGTTATGAATTCAAAACCATTATAAATGTCACATTCAACTCTTCTTCTGTCTTCATTACCCTGAATGACAAGTAAAAAGAGTTCAGCACCTGTCAGTCATTTTTATAAGCTATGCTAAAAAGGGAGACAACTAATTTGCTGACATGGAATGTTAAAAAATGAGAAAATGCTGCCATTACTCAAGCATTACATAACAATGTGACAAAGCGACAAGAATTTTCACTCATTAATCACATTTTGTGGAATTACTGTGCTGACAGAAATTACAATTTAAGGCAGGGAACCAAAAAAAACAACAAAAGGAAATAAAACAACCCCAACACAAAACCCAGAAGCATGATCCATTGATGAAAAAGTAGAGCAAAGAGATCCAGTGGAACGAACATGAGCATGAAAAAGACCATCAAAGACAGGAGTTAATGCTATGATTAAAGGTTATTATTGTTTTTTTTGGTAAGTGGCAGTGTAAGGAGAACTGGCAAAAATGGAAAACGTACTTCCACAGTGGATATGATACGATCATTAATTGCCTGTGAATATGGACAAAAACAAAAAAAAGGCACAAATCTGTCTAAATTAAAGCCATTATTTTTTGTTTCATAAAAACAACTAAATGCTACAATTAAACATCACTTTAACATTAACTTATTTTCAGTTTAAGGCTTTTTCGGATTTGCCTGTAAAACAGTTCTCATTACCCCGAGTACCAGTCACAGCAGAGTAAGGACACTTAAACACGACGAGAACAAACACGGGAGAGCACTGAGGTAAGTTAAACAATTCTAGCATTAAATATAAAAGGGGAAAAAAAGAACACCACAAACATTTATTCAATAAATAAAAAGTTTTCTCTAATTTACAACAAGACAAGTAAGGCTGTGCTTTTACCATATAAACAATCTACAGTAAAAAAAATTTTTTGACACAAAGAAAATAAAATATCCCCCCCCCCCCACTTAAGACCCATGTGCAATAGTGATGTTTGTAATAAGGTACACTTGTGAGCTTACATATATGGAAACTAGCTTTGTCTTCAGATTAGGACATGTTCTTCCTGCCAGTAGTGCAGATCATGATCTTGGTCAGCAACATTGTGCACGGCGGTATCCTCATACATAGAATTTTATAGTCATTGGCACTCGATAGCCAGTACCCTCTTTGGAGTCCACAGCATATTCAATGAAATAAACTCTGAGCATATCAGTAGTATCTCCTAAGCAATGACCTTCAGTGCTGCCACCTGCTTCACAAAGCCTGAGTGAGCAAAGACAGCACCGGATCATATGCTACTCTCTGTAACTGTCAGCAGGTATTACCGTTACATAGCAGGAATCACCCTCTGGCTTTAAAGTGCTCGCGTTGCCTTGGTTGTAACCGTGGCGATGTCATTGTGCAAATGCAGGTGACGAGGTCACCTGGGACTTGTTGACATTCGCCGGTTCCACATGCCACGTTTGGAGTGATAGTGGTGGAAAAAGTTCCTCAAGTAGATCCTCTCCACTTCCAGACCTGCCTGCAGGATTCTAGATGAGAAAACAGAGGACAGAGTGTTTACTTAACCTGGATCACAAACGGGAAAGAAATGATTTTTGGCCAATTAAGAGTTCCAACATGCTTTGTTGGCATTGCTTAGACACAAATCATGATTGCACTAATAAATCTTAATTTTTTGTAAGTATGTCCATTTGTTCTTTGCCTTTACCAGCAACCTTTTAACCAGTCCGCTTCTTACTTGGAAGGTGTATTGCTCTATCTAATTTCTCTCAATAGACGAAATGGATGGAAAAACTCTAAATATATCTATCCATTTAGAAAAGTTAGGAAATGTGAGACAAACCTGTCAAGAAGTTCCCAGTCTTCTCCTCCCCAGCGATCAGTAAATTCCTTGGTGTTCATACCTCCCACTGTGTCAAGATCTGACTTATAGATACCCAGCAAGCCAAAGCCATTGACCTCCCAGTAGCCTACAACCCAGACAATCACATAACCACAGACATAAATACCTGTCATTTTAGTGGCAAAATAAATAAAAAAGAAAAGGAAGCGAATCTGGTCCCATTTCCTACCTCTGGCCTCTAAAGGTGTAGTACCACAGCCCAGCCTCATGACAATGGGAGCAAAGGCCATGTATCCCTCTACACAGTGCTTCCTGATGGTATCAATGATTGAGGGAGGGAAGTGGATGTGGAGGTCGCAAAGAAACACGATGCTGTGGTCATCCTAAGGCAGAGCGAGATGGGAAAGATTAAATTCATGAAATTTACTACTGACATCTATCCGTACACTTTTATGCTTCCTTGCCGAGCGATGCCACAGTACTCACAGTTATCAGGTCGATACCTGCTTGCAGACCAGCAGAGCGTTCAAAGTTCCCATCCATCTTCACATACTGGTACCTGATCATTTCCACAAGCATACATACAGCTCAGTTAGACCATGAATACTTTGCAATAGGCTTGTATCGCCCGTAAAATTGACTCACACACACACAAACCTGGGCAGTGAGGACTTCTCAAGAGCCTTCCTCACATCCATGTCAGTGCTTTTGTAGTCAGTGATTATGAGGTTGAAGTTACTATCTCCAGTTTTTTTGAACAGTTCCTCCATGTCAGTAATCAGCTGCTGCACCCATCTAGCCTGGTTTTTTACTGAAAAATACATACAGGCCAATTATATGACAGATAAGTGACTGGATGGCTTATATATCTCTATCTTTCATTTGGCATTTGACGTGTTTTGACCTTTGCATTTTTTTTAAAGCTATTAATTCTCAAAGGGAACACAGGTCATTCCCGCAGACAGTATAATAACAGGCTTGCCGTGCCCACGCAGTTCTTAACAGTTTCACTGCGTTAATAAATAAAAGCTCTCTTATGTGCTTTGCATACCAGTATTAATGCATTACTGCCAAATTTAGATTAATATTATATTATGCTGATTCATAATGTGATGTGAATATCGGTCTTCAGGTGATAAGAGTTTCATTTTACTGTTAAGGACCTTGTCTCAGAGAGATTATCCTTTATTTCTGCATATTTTAGAGACATGCTGCCATGATTTAATCCCACTGAAGGGTTTTCTTTTTCCTCTAAAAAGGTCCACTTACATCTCAGCATGTTTTTTAATATGACACTGTCGGACTGTAAGAATTTCTATATTTGAAAAATGAAATATTAAACAGCAAGAAACAAGAAAATGAACATGTTCATATTATGAATGCAAATCAGTTGATTATGAGTGGATCATGTGGGAACTTTTTTCAGATTTGGCTCATTTTATGTGCAATCACCCAGTTAGTGTCAGGTGTACGGTACCTGGAACTATGAAGTGGACAATAGCAACAGGATTCCAGTGGAAGCCCACCGGGTTGCAGAGCAACGTCTGAGGTTTTGATTGTTGGAAGTTTAAGTCCCAGCTGTTGGACCTGCTATGGCTAATCAGAGCATAGATGTAGTGTGATACACGCAGCAGCTGGCCATTCACATCTTTCAGTTCCAGTTCAAGAAGGTAGCGGCTGCCTTGGAAGTCATCCACACGCTTCACCATGTTAACCACACGTACCAACTTAAACCGCCTGCAAGAGCAACCACAAAAACAAAAGAGCAATGTGCTGTAAAGGAAGTACACAAGGTTTTTGAATATTTTAATCACCTAATTCAAAGTGGCATGAGCTTACAATAAGAGTCTTATATCATACTTTGACTTGTTACAATTAATCCGAAAACTTAATTTACTAAACCAAGTATAAAAAAAAATACTAAAAAAGTAGCAAAAGTTCTCATGCTGCTACAAAGTGGCTCTTGTCAGTGTAATATTTTTGCATACTACATTCAACAGCCACGTTATTACATAGCCCTGTTCAACTGCTGATTAACGCATACATCCAAACAGCTAATCATATGGAAGCAGCTCAGTGTATTTAGGCAAGTTCTAGCTTTAAAAATATAGTAGCAAATGAAGCAATTAAAAAAAACAAAAACACTTTACCTGAGGAGGTATAGTTAAATTAACCCCTGACTTTCAGGATCAGAAAAGTTCAAAACACCTAAAATGCTTCTTTTAACAAAGTCTAGATGATAATAGCCAAATCTAATCAGACTAACATTTTCTACACACACATCACTAGATTCACAACTTACCCATGATGCTTTTTATTCAGTTGGTCCATGAACGTCTTGACTATAGGCAAAGCGTCATTGGAGTGGAGCAACAGGTTTCCAGAAATGTTGCACTGCAGGTCGATCCAATCTGAACGCTGCGCCTGAAGATCCAGGTGGTTGACCTGAAAGGTCTGGTTCCAGTTGACTTGCGTGTCAAAAACTGGTGCAGGCGTAAGATCTTCATCATCAGCACCGTCAAAGTCTTCTTGTCCTTCCCAGAAGTAGCCTCTCTCACCCTCTGTGGTGTCTTTCCTTTTCTCAGCCCTGTTGGAGAGCTCATCTTCCTCCCCTTCTTGGCCCTCATCTTCTTTCCTATCTGACCACCTTTTGTCAGTCTTCCATTTAGCAATCTTCTTATCTCTAACAATGCTGTTTTCTAAATCTTGTTGTTGTGGTGTATTCAGCTCCATGTCCTTATCCCTGGGGCTTTTTTTGGCATCCAAGTCCCTTTGACTTGCTCTTTCTAAGGGGTGGTTGAAATCTCTTTTGGGAGGGGTAAAAGGCTTGCCGTTTGGCAGCTGAAGTTCCTTCTGTCTGGTTACAAACCTCCGCTGCTTGGCCACTGTGGGTTTTTCAGGCTGTGGATAATCCCTCTGTAGATTCTGAGGCTGTGAGTTGTTGAGTTGCTGGATTTGAGTATTATTCAATTTACGAGATTTCTGGATTTGATCCTGTTTAGAGCCAAGTTGCTCTGATTGGACAACTGGTTGCTGATTTGCTTTAAGGTCTTTTTTATTATCCAGTATTGGTAGATTAGTCTTTCCTGGTCTCTGAGCTGGTTTTACCTTTTTTATTTTTACTCGTTTTGACTCTACTTTTGGTTGAACCTGTTCTGCTTTTAGAACTTGCCCCTCCTCTTTTTGTAACTTTGTCTGATTCAGTTGCAGGTTATGTTTTAAGCCTTTCTTTAGCACTGACT
Source organism: Etia nguti (assembly GCA_015106755.1). NCBI lineage: Eukaryota > Metazoa > Chordata > Actinopteri > Cichliformes > Cichlidae > Etia > Etia nguti. The sequence continues at coordinate 65,854 of VUQG01003655.1, forward strand.
GGGGCTGAGACAACTTTTCTTTATGTTCCCTCTTCTCCAACTCGCCTCTGCGCAGTCCTGAAGAGTTGCCCAATGTGTTGTTTGTTTTTTGGACAACCAAGGAGAAGAGTTTGCGCCTGCGTTTTTGTACATAATCATCATAATCATCTCCATGGTCTTGAAAATGGGATTTATCCTCACGAGCAGGCTTGGTTTCCGTTTCTTTTTTATGAGCCTCGTTGTAAAAGTCATACTTCTCCTGGTTAAAATTCCTCATCTGGAAATTGAAATCTAATATACACCAGATATAAAATAGGAGAGTTTAATGGACTGAAACTGCAAGCAGCTTAAATTTGCTTATGGGGAAAAACAAGTGGAAAATACCTCTGTCTGGATTTTCTTTTTCCTCTGTAGCTGGACGGTCCAATCTCATGTATCTAGAGAAGCCGAACCTAGACATGACATTTAAAACATTTTTTAAAAAAGGATGGAGGGTATAGCACCTTGCTTAGTTATACTCTAAAACTACTTATATTTCAACTTACTATACAGTGCCGCACTTTTCCAGTAAACATATTTGCCATAATTAGCTCACCTCTTCAGGTAGTAAGAGCTCTCGGAGTAGAAACAGCTGGTCTGCGTCTCCATGTGTGTTAGTCGAGTATAGTCATTGGGGTAGATGTAGGACAAGTGGACCTGGGGATATGAAATGAAATGACATGGTGTAAAATATATGGGATCTTACTGAAAGAAGTTGAATATTTTGAGGCATGTAATTATTGGCCTTTGTATTGTGAGTTGGATAAAAAGAAATCTATTTGGTAAATATGAAGGTACAATTAGTGGCTAGTGAGCTTAACTCAGCAGACTGGAAACAAAGAGAAGGTGAAGCTACCAGTGGCTTTCTTTAAAGATTAAAAAACGTCTACTTTAGAGCTCCTCCAAATCTCACTAACGCATTTTAGCTGAAGCGTGAAAGAGAGATTAAAGACTATTTCTTGGCCAGTAAATGACGTCCTGGAGGCAACCATTAGAGATTCCAGGAAGTCACTGCAAATAACTAGACTTCAGCAATAGTAGTAAAATCAATACGAGAAAAATCTCAAGCTATTTTACTGTTTTTTTTTCTCCTAATGGATGCAATTAGCACTAATTTCTTTTATATGGTCCTCGGAAGACATTAAGAATGTGGGTGCAATTTAGAGGCTTCAAATAGATAACATAACTCAGCATAACAGGGATACCATTAGAAGATTGACATAAAAGCCATAAAAGATTGAAAAAGCTTCCCAGTGTTTCTTGCTGGCATGGCTTTCTTTATCTCTTGAACAAACAAAAGATTTTAAAAATGCACCTGTAACCTTTTGAGAATAATGGTATACAGCGACTAAATATCAGAAAAGTAGTGTAAGTGACGTAAACAAATTATCAGCACAACAAATACGTACAAACTGCAGTCCTTGATAACGAAGCAAAGGGAAGTCTTTGATTGTGTAAGACGGTTTATATGAGCAGTCAGGCAGAACACCTTGTAGGAACTTGCTGTTTAACATACGCACTGCAAACAAGCGAAACAGATATGAGGCAAGATTACTTTGTGCATTCAGTAAGAGGAAATAACTTGCATCCGGGATGGTAGGAAACAGACAGCTGATGTGTCTGCTTTGTGGTGAGGCAACCGAGAGACGTAGCTGACCTTTGTAGAATGAATCTCGACGGTCTTCAATTAACATATCTGCATCTGCATTGTGCTGCTTTGTGGGGGCTTGCTGGTGGCTTGCAGCTGTCTGTGGTATGTGGGCAACATCCTCCATTGACAGTGCTGACTCATCTGAAGACACGGCGCATCAGAAGAAGATACGAGCTTTTTACTTACTGTGCTTTTAGCATCTTTGCAGAATAAAAGGCAAATGTTTCTCATTGCGATCTAGACTCATGAACATTCATTCTGAGCGATATCTTTTGAGGCACCAGGAATGATGTGTGTACTCACTAGTATAGAGGGAGATGTACTTGGAGTCAATAACCTTAAACACACTGCTATGGTCCAATTGCAGCCACTGTGTGAAAACAAAACAAATTTTAAAAACCTCACGTCTTTTCCACTTTATTACTCACATGATAAAAGAGCGCATACTTGGCGCGGGAGTTTGGAAACAATGAAATGAGATAAGAAAACAGAGAGGGATCCAGCTACTTACTGCTACCTCCACATGGTCAGTCCCTTTGTTGTTTTGCTTGTGAATAACTTCAAAAAAGTATCTCCTCTGAGCAGACAGCCTGTCAGACAGTAAAAGGTACTCAGTAACTCAGTATCGTGTTATAGTCATAAAAAAGAAAATATAAACTACCTACCCAAAGATAATCTCAAACCTTTAAGTGCTGAATGTACATAAGAAATTATTTATGACTTCCAACATATACAGTCGTTGTAACGTTTTTACATAGCAGGACATAATAAAGCCATACAGTCCTTAACAGGTCTTAAAATTAGGTAAGTACAACCTCAGATGAAAAACATCAGAAGTTACACATTTTCAATAATTATTTAATGAAAATTAAAGCAAAAATGTAGAGGTTTATATTAACAGGAGGTATTTTCGCAAATCCAGCTATGAGAAGCTCACTTCTACACTTCCATCTTCCTGAACCCTTGGATGAACTTTTCTTAAATAAATAATGACACGGTCTAACATGTCATGTGCTGTTTGTTTAATCTCAGGTTGTATTTACCTTTTAAGCACAGATGAGGACCAGATAGTTTTTTATTATCCTGATACATAAACCCTTATATAAATCTATAAAACTATGAGTAGAAATTAACTTTATTTAAATATTTACATTATTGTGGATTTAGGCTGGTTCTGTATATCTTGGCACTAGCATACATGCCACTCCTATGGCAACTCACTAAACTGTTTTAATAAAGATGCCTGAACCAGCAACTAGTTTTATATGTGCTGGGTGTAAAAGGGTGTGCTTTCCAGCATCCCAGTAATTAAAATGCAACTGTTAAGAAGAGTCATTTGTGCTTTTGAAACAGGTTTGACACCTCAAACCTCATCTCTTTTCCTCAAATGTACAACTTGTAAAGTCCATACACAGAAAATTATTATTATGAAGCAACTGCTTTGTTAACATAAGGAGGAAGAATCAGGACGTCCAGGAAAACAGTAAGGGTACCAGGTGGGGGGGTGGGGGGAAGTAACGTAAGTCTTTGACTGCTAAAGATGCATTACCAGTGTTAGACAAACCTTGTTCTTGTTCTCTAGTTAGGCCAGTTCCACAAGTTAAAAGCATTTGTTCCTTATTTGTTAAATGAGAAACCCTGGCAGTTGGTAGTCATGCTTTTGAGATTCTTATCAGTTTGAACTGTTTGTGTAAGATGTCAAACTAACCAATCTAAGTACGTACCCAGCTTGTTCTCACCCTGTACAAAGTGCACACACAAAATATAAGTTGGATTTATGAAACACGTGCAACTGCCAGATTTGTTTTTTTTTTTTTACCATACTGCATATGTTATTTTTCTATGTACAATAATAAAAGCATGTAAGGTATACTATTATTACTCCTACTAATAATAATAATCGTGTATTATTATAATTATTATAGTTAGTAGCAGTAGTAATAGTACAAGTATTTGTAATTAAGTTTTCTGAGACAGTCAGGCTTTTATCATTTGTTTGTACGGTTGGTCTGATGATTCTAAATTTGTAAAGTGCAAACAAATCCAAATAACAACATATTTATGGATAGCAGTTTGTGTGTGAAATGTTAGTACGCATAGGTTATATATAGATTTGTCTATATGCACTGCGTGTGAAGGGGCTCATTGTTGGTCTCGGTCATTGGTTTCAACTCACCAAACTGGTCTGGAGGTCTGACTGGAATACTTCTCAAACTCACCCGGGGCCGTCCATTCTTTTCCCGTCTAGGAAATGAAAATTAAACATTGAAGGAAATGTTACAGAGACTAGTATGAGAAATTTACCCCGGAACACTTGAGGAGATGACAAAATCCATACCATTCCAACCCACGCAATTAACTTCAAATTAAGGGGAGAGTCATCTGAGCTGAGCCAGAATTCAGAGTTGTCGTCAGAGCTCACAGCAAACACAAAATCTCCTGAGACAAAAGAAGAGGAAAGGAGATAAAGTAATGAAGAGACAGAATGAGTCTGTACAGCATTACATACAGGTATTACATGCTGAAAATACACAAAGTGAAAAAGTACCATCGGTATGTGGATGAAGATAGCCAAATATTCTGAGCCCGTAGTCGGTCCACTGAGGAGAGACGGCCAGCTTCTCCACTGTGGTTCTGGACTAAAGGAGTAATGAAAGACAAAGTGAATCAGCCATAATTTGATCTCAAAGTGATGGTGCGTTCCTGAATAGGTCAGAATTTCTGAGTTCCCAGTCGACTTTGAATCTCGGTTTTAACACTCCGAGCAGTCAGACTCAGAGCAGCCTAACCAACCCCAAGTTAACAATCCAAGTAGTAAAATCCAGTAGTAAAACTGTCAAACTTTTCATTTGTACTGCCACTGTTGTGTATCTGAGACTTATTAAATCATTAAATCAGTCGTCAGACTCTGCATAAACACACAGCAGATATGTTTTGAAGCATGAAAAGTATTGCTCTTTTGTACTAGTGAGTCCTGAATGTCACTTTTTCTGCACTAACTCGAGAGTGGCATTACTCCCGAGTTCCGACATCCGAGTTCCGAGGTATCTGGACCGTGGCATGAGGTCAGGAACGTGAAAATCTGGCATGAGGATGTATAATGTACCACTGAGTAAAAACAACTGCGTGTGTGAGAGTGTCTGCACGAGTGTCTTCTTTCACATCCAGCCGCAAATACTTACATGCAAGAGGAGGTGATACCTACGGGTTATCTGAGTTTGATGGTATTCTCTGGTGACGATTTTCTGCCTATGCTTCTACTACTTTTATACTTCTACACATAAAACTTGAAAGGAACAAAAAAAACTATTTTTTACTAGGAATATGACATCACACATACTAGGCAGTTTTCTGCAAAACCAGTATAACATGACAATGAGAAAGGAATCAGTACTAACATAATTATATATAGCAGGTATAATGTTTACTATGTTCACCTGTTACATTTGGCGTGTTAGGATCCTAGTACAGTTTTTGCTAATTACCATTTTTAGCCTGGTTGGAATGCTATTTGTTTTGCATATATTTGGTCACACAATGGCCACAGTGGCTAAAAATGTAAATCATCAGTTAAGCAAGATTAATGAATAACTATCTCTCTCTACTCACCCCCCCCCCTTTTTTTTTACTACAACTTGCAATCCAGTAAATGCTTAACCTTCAATATTATACTAATCTTGATATATCCAGTTATATCTGGTGAGCCATTCAAATGAAATCAAATCCAATGTATCCTCGCTCTACATTCCTTCCCCCTGCTCGAAGATCTTGGAGTTTTATTAACAAATGGGTTTGTTTTTTTTGCCAACATGTTTAATGATTCTTTGTAAACTGTGCTTGTGCGCTTGTGAATGTTTCCTGTTCTCAGGTCTGTCTAATCTTGCTTAAGACTGTCTGATTCAGTAAAGGTTTACATTTGACTGTGAGAAGCTGGGCATTTTGACTCACATGAGGGTAAAGCGGGTAATGCAGGTTTTTGCGAAGATCAGCCGTAGAACTGCCACACCAGTCCTCAAACACATGCAGATTGGCCTGTCCCTTATACTGCAACACAGGAGAGTGACAGTGACTTTAACGCAGCTGCGCACGCACGCGCGTGTGTGTGGGTGCTGCAGCAATTCAGCAGTGAAACAATCAACCATCCTGCCTCTAGCAAACTTAAACCAACAAATGAAGACTTCCTTAGATACCACTTGACAATATAGTGACAAAGCTGTCATTTAATCCACAGCTCTTCCTATTATAAACAGAAATGATAAAACACCATATTTTATCCATTATGGAAGTATACATAGTGAGCTTTGTTTTCTGTTTTTTCTAAAAAGAGGAAATACGTTTTCTATGCAAACTGGAAGAACTTGTATGTTTACTGTGTTTAAAGGCACAGAAGCTGGAGCAACAGTATAAATCACTTTTCTCATTTGCAGTTCAAATGCTCAGTGAAAGTCAGTAAGAAACACTGGAACACGAACACGTAAATGAAGAAGCAGCTGAGTTTCAGTAGATGCACAGATGTCCTGTAAACATACACCTCTGTGATATCTGCCAAAGAGGCCATGTTATCTGATCTGTGTGTGTGTGTGAGTGAGTGAGGGAGTGTGTGTTGGTTTCACCGAAGGGACAGAACAGTGCAGACCAGAGCCAAATGTGGCCAAGCAGCTCATCAGATTTCAGTAGTGGTCAGGCTAATTAGTTAAATGTTAGCATGACTGGAGCTCACAAGTTTACACAAAATGCTGTAAAATGATGACTGCGAGTGTAGCTTGTAATCATTTAAGAAGATTCTCATTCAAAATCAAAGGCGGTGAGTTTAAGGAGCTCTTTTGTTGTAAAGCTCAATTTTAGCTTCTGCTAAAACTCACCTGCTGTATTTTTCAATCACTAGCCTGCTACGGTTGGCGCTTCATTAAAGCATTTTTATGCTTTGTTAATTTTCTGAGACATTAGCCTGGCTTTACATCTTCTGTGTTTAATAGAACACAAGTTTTTCACAACAAAATTAATTATAACTCAGTAATAACATTTTCGCACCACTTGTAAAAACATATCAACCTCTTCCTTGACATAAAACATGAAAATATAGACAAATCTACTACAGTGGCATTCAGTGTGTAGAAAATCATGTAAAACTGTGGAATACTGACCGTACAACTAATAAAGACATTTATATCAAAAGTTTTTTTCTCAAAGCAGATATGTGATACTTGTTTGTTGGTGGGTACATTTGGTTTTCCTTTGACTTGACTGTAAATGAAAAACCCCCAAAGTGAGTCAGTTTATCAAGAGAGACTTCAGCAAATTAACAGGAAAGTAATTCATAGTTAGATGAAATAAAATTATAGGTATTTCAACAAAACTAACAAAAAATGTTTTATGGATAAATATATTTTATATACAGTGGTTAGTATTTGCATTTATTCTAAAAAACTGAAACTTAAGGTTCTTTTTTTGTTTCTCTCTTTGCATGATTTCTGCAACTTTTGTGGCTGATCTGCTCTTTGTCAATGCACCTGATCCGCACCCAAAGAAGATGTATACTAAAATTGTGCTTTATTGTAAATCATTGGCTTCTTAAAAGGGTGCAGCTATGTAGCAATCTCTGCATGTCTTCAGACTTTTCTGTGGGTTGGATTTTACATTTCAATATCTGCTTAGGCTGGTTTCCTCTTATCCTCTTATGTTCCTCGCCTATGCTATCTAAACGCTTGTGATATTTTCCAAATGTTTGTCCCCAGAGTGACAATAGAAGTGAGAAAAACGCTTTCAAATGGACAACCCCCTGATTACCAGTGGGACATTAAGTTGATAATAAAGAAGATAAATGTACCCTTGGTCAGTGTGATTGCACTTAAATTTGTTAGAAACTGCACCTTTTTTGTTCCTGATTTGTTATTGTGGATGATTTTTAAACTGTGTGTATATATAATAGATAGAATCTCTGATGCCCTGTTGGCCAGGTCTGTCTGTTTAATCATGCAATACTGCTGTTGAAATAGGCAACACTAGCTCAAGGTTCCACCTGACATGAAATATTCGAAACATTAACACAAAGCAGGGAAGCTTCTGAAATGGAGTCTGGTGCAGGAAACACACTATAAACGGAGGGACTGAGGGAGGGGAGGCCACTGGGCAGGCCCAGGCAGCTTTTTCAGAGTTCAAAGGAGGTGAGATTGAATATTTAGGTATGGGCAAGCGCACACACCTCTGGTTTCCAAGGTTGTGGAGCATAACTGGAGACCCAAGCACTGCTGTCCCCAACAGTGTCTGGCTGATGGTCCTTTCTTGCCTGTAAAAACAAATATTAAGCTTGGTTTAGCTTTGGTTTCCTTTCTGCCAAAACAAACACTCTTGCTCCGTGTGCCATCCTTACCCTATTTTCAAACACGGCTCTCCTCCAGCTGATGCGGTCAGCGTCAGTAATTGGACCTGAGGATATAGGTGAAAACAATAGTCAACAAAGTCACATCATCTCTGTGAAAGTGGTTATTTTAAAGTGACTTTAGGCTTCCCCAGGAGGTGCACATTCAATCAAAATGCATTCTAAACAAAAAACCCCCAATCTGTTTCTTACAACTTGTGACATAAAAGAAACTAACTGGGTTGCATGTGAGGAGCGGTAGGCACACTACGTGTCCATGCATAAATGATAAACTCTGTCCATGCATTGCACACAACAATGAGGCCCGGTGTCTAAGCAGAGTCTCACTGCTCATAGCCACTGAACATAACTCATCTCAGTGACAGGCTTCAAAGAGCTGCCATGGCACAGCGCTCCGGAGCTGGCAAACATCTCTGGCGCTCTGGCAGAGCAGATGCTCAAATATTATTCCTGCTGACTTCTTCCATCATCTTTCAAATTACAGGGCAGTGTATATTTTAAAACAGGACCTACGTATTTGTCTTTCTTTCTTTTCTTTTTTTTATGAGCATGTGGTTTCAGCAGCGAACTGGGGTTACTCCTGTGATGGTCTGTCATTATCGCCAGGGTGGAGATCTCCAAACACACACTCTTGTGACATAGGTTCCAATTTTAGCTGCACAAGTAATTCTAGAGCCGTGGATAAGGAAAGCAAGAGTGGAGTACTTTTCATCTCCATGTGCACTCATCTCCTCTTCTTACTAAACCTTTCCTGTCATGTTTTTTCCACTTTCCGTGCAATGTCTTGTGAAATTCACTGTCAGAGATGACCTTTCAGGTGATAAAAAGAATGCAGCAGGGTTTCACTAGCTTTCCGCTTCTATATACGGCAGAAAAACAAAGGATTTTTAAAATCTCTTGTCACATTGTTGCTGTTTTAGTGTTTTTTTCTGTCCACTTTGGACACAACATACTGGTTTAGCACTCCTGCTCTTCTTATTCCGTCAAAAAAATGTTGCTAACGGACATTTTGTTAAAGTGAAACCAACTTGGACAAACGGTGTTGGATTCACGCGTTGACTGAAGGGGAGAGGCTGTGTGATAACATGTAGAACAGAATATAATCAAATATATAATTTACATCATTAAAGGAAAAGCTTCATTTGCATGTTTTAGCAAAAAACTGTTTGTGAGATGCATTGATTTTTATACAGTAATGTGTCAAATGGATACATAATATTTCTTGAGCTTCTGTGTTGTTTCAGCTTTAACTCATACACCGAGAGTTAAATGTCGCCTTTTTAACTGAAGTGTAACTGGCTCTCAAAATGAGAGGTAAGAGGTGACCGGCAGATTCTTTGGAAGATGAAGGCGGGGGGAATGACTGTGCAGTAAATTTCCAGGATGTAGGCGTACATTTTTCTTTGTGAAGAGGAAAAAAAAAACTTCTCTACCAAAACCTCAGACAACTCACCACAAGAGACAAACCACTGGTAAGCCTCAAAAAGCAGGAAAGCTTACTTGCAGTTTAAAAAAGAAAAAAGTGCAAACAAGCAGAGGTGTAAAGCTGTGTTCTATGTTAAGTGTGAGAAAACTGGAATCAACCAAACGTGGTAACTGAGCTGTTATGGTTTACTGAAAGTAGCACCTTTGCACATGAGACAATTTGCCTCCTTAAAGATGCACTGAATGCACACTATATAAAAACAAAAATCCTAAAAGCAGACAAAGAGTTTCTGTAAAGTGTTGCAATGTCCCCAAGTTGCCAAATCTATCGCCTGATCCCAATTGAGCTCAATATACAGTCCACTTGCTGTAAACCATAGTCAAAGGCAGATCAAGAAGTGAAGGTGGCGGCAACAAAAGCCTGGGACAGCGTCACCAAGGCGGAGAAGGTGTGTGTCGATGAGTATGGATCAAAGACTTCAGGAAGACATTGTTTGAGATGGATTTTTCTTGACCACTGGGTCACATCTCTTAATATTTTTATTCAGGGGTTTTAGTCCCTTTCTTACATGTGTATATAACCAAGCATCCAGCTATGCATTCTGCCTTTTGCAAACATTTGTGAAACAATAGGTTTTTCTAGTGCTCAGTGAATTTAAGCGTGGTCTTGTAATTAGATGCCTCCACTGCGCCAACTCAGCTTATGACGTGTTTTACCTCCCAGATCTTCCACCATCAGCTGTGAGTGTTATTGCTGCAAAGTGGAAGTGTTTAAGAACCACAGAAATTCAGCCATGAAGTGGCAGACTACATAAACTTACAGAATGGGGTCACTGCGTACCGAGGTGCGTAGAGTCACCAACGCTTTGCTGACTCATTAACTGCAGAGTATCAAAGCTCCTCTGGCATTAACATCAGCAAATAAAATCTGCGCCACGAGCTTTGTGGCATGGGTTTGCATGGCTGAACAGCTCCTGTAGGTGTAATGTTTAGGTGGCTCAGTACTTTTGTCTATATCGTGTATTTACCTCAAATAAGAAAGCTGAAACCTTTGAACAACGTACCCCATTTTCCCAGAGGAAATCCCATAGAATTTCTTTGATCCAGTTGTGCCTGAGATCTTGGATTTTATGACAATGATGGGGGTTTTTTTTGGTAACATTTCTCCAAACGTCATCAAAATTAGCACAGATCATTGAGCCTCGCAAAAGCTTTTCTAAGGATCTTTGTGGTGTAGTTTTACAGAACAATAAAGCCAAATGGCAAATACCAAAGTGGCTGTGAGGTCATGTCTTTGTACTCCCGCAAAGTGGCTTCCAGATAAAGGTGGACAGATCGATCTAAATATTGATAATAACCCTGGTATTGTTATTGGATCAATGCTAGCACGACAGGATCGATACTATGTCTCTAGCCTCTAAGTTCGTTATGCAGCCCACTGAATTGTGTTAATAATTTTTGGGGAAACAAGAAAATATACCTCCCACATGCACTATGAAAGAGGAACCTTTTTGTGTTGACTGTCATGTCTATTTTATTTGTAGCCTCTTGTAAAAAGTAAAGTGCCATTCAAATCTAAAAAAGTACCAATATTTTCTTTAGAGGCACATTTACATTCCAGGTCTCAAAAAAAAACAAAAACAAAAAAAACCAACCCAGTTTCAAAATACACGAAAACCTTAAATGTGTGTGCTGTTGTGTTACATTATTGTGGACAGTCAAAATCACAGTGATTTAGGGGTCATTAAAATGTGTTCCGAATTCGCCAGTTGACGATGATTCGTCTTATAAATCATGACACACTGCTCTCCCTTACACAAGCTCTCTTTAGAAGTTAAAAATAGCAGTATCGGTATTGGTGTCGGCAGCATTGTGTTTACTTAGTATTGGATTGATGCCACACAGCACTTCTTCCCCAGTCCAAGTATACGATGCATAAATCAAACAATTTTACAGTATTTCACCATAAGGGCTACTGCCGTGTGGAAAAATGCAACTTTTAAAAATATTGTTTTGTTTTCACTTGCAGATATAGCCCACAAAGCTGGACTAGAAGCCTTAACTGAGGCCTATGCTCTTCAAGCTATTCAATTTAATAAGTCACTCGACCTTGCGTGTGGCCATCATGTATTAAAGGATCTTTATCTGCGTCACAATTTATTTTTGTGTGTGTGTGTGTAGATGTCAACCTAATAAATTGGATAATAAATTGCAAATTTTATGAGTTTAACTACTAGTTCTCGACTTTTACCAAAGGGTTATTAAAAATCTAAGCCAAGTTTCCATTGCATTGAATTATCACATATAAGTCATGCACACAATGGCCATCTTTATTCTGCTGGGCCAGTTATTAACTGCTTTACTGCAGCAAACATTGTCTACGTTGTTAGTTGTAGTGCTCATATGATCTCAGAAAAAAAACGTCCATCCCACAAAACTGCACATCTCAAGTCCTGTTTGTCTAGTTTAAAGGTAATGAACATGTCAGTAACCTGCTGCACAAGTAAAAAATCTGCATGTGATTGCTTCCTTTAGTTTTCATTTTAACCTCTCTAAGGGGGTTTCCTGATGACTTATGCACTTCCTTTAATTCACCTTGATGCACGTTTCTCCACCAAGGTGATCTCTGCAAAAACTGCAAAACACAAATTTCACGAATGCAGTGGTGATAGGTGAGGGGGGGAGAATTCACTAATTACTGGTGTAGATCGTGCACGCATTCTTTAAAATGTGGGAAATAAAGCTGAACTTGGGTGATTATATTTTCCCTAAAGGTAGGAAAAACAGACTTGTGGATGAGTAGTAAAAACAGCATTTAGGGTAAAAAGAAGATGCACTTGTGAGAAGTCGTTCTTAATGGAAGTTTGTGTGAACAGATTATGACCCATCAAATATATAACGTGCTGTTCTGACTCACAAAGTGTACTCTATAAAAGCACATTTTAAACCTCATGAATGCCACATGAAGAAGACATTTCTGCATAGGTCCAAAAGTGTAATTCAAGCTGCTGGCGAGCCATGCAAATCACTCAACAAGCACTCTCTACAACAGCAGCCACATGGCATCAAGAGTAGGCACAACATCCCCATAGTGGACCTCATTTTGGACCTCAATACAAGGTTTTAAAAACTCTTAATAAATACCAGTTTTTAATTGTCGGTTCTTTCTCTTGTTATTATGTAACGGACTGACTTGAATTATGTGTTTGGGACCTTTTTTATGTGAGCCATGACACATTTTGTTCACTCAAAGTAATGTAAATGTATGTTATAACAATCAAGTTACAACATACAAAAACGCCTGTCTTGTCCTATGAACTGTGTAAAAAAAGGGGGGGGGAAAAAAGAAATTGTGACCTCATACTGAACACTTGCAACTGAAGTAATGTGCTTAACTGCACCTGCCAATTATTTATCCATGTTAGGATTTTAATACAGTTCTGTTTGAAGAGCTATGTGGAGTCCTTCTCTCAATAGAAGCCCCACTGTGGCCGGGGACTTCAGCCCAGGAATGTGTGTACATATAGGCGAGCCCTCTAATGTAGATCTAGGCATGTGTTTACATGCTGAGGCTGTGCTCAGACTGAGCGTGTCATATGTTTCTGTTTCTCTCAACAGCCCCACTGTTGTTTCTTTTCATCTCTTTTGCGCTGTGTATGTGTGCTGCAACAGACGGTAAGGCAACGTGTGAGAGTAGAGAGCAGGAAATCTGGTTACCCAGTGTGAGACTAGATTTCCTTCTGAGTGTAAACCTACTATGTGACCTCCTGACCTCCCCAACCCCCTTCTTACTGTCTTTCTTTCCCTAAATCAACCTGCTGTTTCACCTGCTGAAAGCTCATGTTTCCTGAGGAAATGCAACCAACATCATGAAAGCTAAAGCAGATGTTTGATATAAAACCTCTGTAAAATGCACACACATTCAAATCTTTCATGCAAATAAACAATTACTTTTGCTACTTCGTTTTCTGACTTACAACTTCACATAATAGAAAATGTCCCCAAACCACTTCAGACATTGTTTTTGGTGATGATTCATTTTTACAGTGACCTTAGCAGAGATTCAGTATTTCATGTTTGTGTTTCCCTATTTTTGTAAATGATGTGGACTGTTCAACACCACTGTGTGACCACAACTTCAAAAATGTTCCATGAAAATGTGTGATACGTGACAAATAGGTTATATCATACACGCTCAAATGCGTAATACAGTGCAAAACTTTTCCCCGCAGCCCATTTATGTTCGGCTATATTTCTTTTTCCTCCCGCATGCTCACTTGCTATCGCTGCTGCATAATTATTATAAATAGAAATTCAGTCTGAATGGTGCATTACATCAGCAAAGGTTTGAGTGACACTGTGAGTAGCAGTGCGCGTACTGGCAACCATAAACCATAAACTTACTCATATCACTGCTCCATAATTTTGCAGCAACCATCTCCTGGTACACGGCCACCAAACCCGCCAGCAGGATCGCCCCGAGCAGGAGATATTTGCCATTTCGCCGCAGTTTCTTCAAGGGGAAAAACGACGTGATCATTTTGACTCCCGGGGGAAACTTTCTCCCGAGTTCCTCACCCGCTTTGTCATGAGGAGGGGACGGAACGCGCCCTAAGCACGTCCGCCTGCCGCCCACCGCTGCTCCCGGTGGATGCGCACTATCACCGGCACCCTGGATATCCCCAGCGCTCGGGTCCCCTGGTGCCTATCATCCGGCGAAAAATCCCACCTTGCCCTGGGCCAGCCGGTGACCTACACTGGGCACTCTCGATCATCTAAAACTTTTAATAAGTCTCCAGTTGCTCCTTCAGCGCCCGGTTGGAGACCTGACCTCTGCTCCTGCTAGTACCGCATGAAGCGCACGCACATCGGTACAAAGAACTCAGCGAGGAATGAAATCTTCACCTCCCCTCCCCACCAGCCTCCACACAATTTAATGAAGCCAGATGGAAGGAGCAAGTAAGCGGCTAGAATAGTACCAGCTTTGCCTTCAACGTAAAAGCACGATCATGATCATGTGAAAGAAAAATTAATACTTGATCGGCGAAAACTCGCACAAATGTGGCAAAATTACTTCAGCGCAACCGCGTTTTATTAATAAAAAATATAATTATATTTTTTATTTCCTATATTAAAGCGAAACATCACAACTTTTCCACGCTTGTGATTTATTTTGAAATCTCAAACAGGGAACACTCTCTAGTATTCTAGCTAGCTCGACGCTGCACGCCACTGAGAATAAAGGGAGGAGTAAACACGTTCAGCGACACACACACACACACACACACACCCTTTACCCTGGGATTTACCTGCAACAGGTATAGCAACAAATACTTCCTGGATTTTGTTCCCTTTCGACATTTTCCCTACGTTTTACACGTGACATGTATTCGTATGTTACAATTATACATTTATACATTTACAGCCCGACTTAGAACAAACGATTACACCATTTGTAATAAAGTTAGACAACGTAAAAGCAAAAACTTCCTGTCAGGCTTTGAGGGTGGGTGTAACTTTGTAAACACGCCTAAGAAAATACACATTAACAATGCTTTAACAGCCACTATGACTAATCCCAAGTTCTATTCAATGCATGTATTGGATCATTAAGGGATAATGGTTAAGCGTGTAAACAAATAAAAAGTAAAAGGGTTTTTTTCTATTGAATTAAACAGTTTTTTGTAGTTATATCCAGTATTGCCTCCATCTGTTCATAATCGTAGACATGATCAAAAATGCCGGTGGCTATACGGATTGTATAACCACTCTGATACTGTATGCCTTTTATCAAGAGCAGCAAATAAAAGAACAAAGGGCTCATGGCATAGGAAACACAAAAGAAAGCAGACCCTCCCAGGTAAGTGCCATCCCCACACCTGTCTGCCTTTAAAATGCTGAGTCACTAAAAGGAGATATTCTCAGAAGAAATGTATGGAACAAGTCAAACACTGTAAAGAAAAAAAATTCAATACTTTTGACTTCTGTGGCAAATAAGCAGTACTGGGTCATAACTATCCCAGAGGGAGAGAAAGCACATCTGTAAGCTGAGTGAGAGAGCTTGAGGATCAGAAAAACACCTCTTCATCCTCAGGACAAGGCCTCCTGACTGTCACAGGTGCAAGCTCGGTAGTTTTAATTTTCAAAATACACACAACACAGTGCTGGTATTTTTGCACAGAGATTTTAATATTCCTCCCATAAAGATGGAGAGTAAACATCTTAGTTAACCTTATGTTTCATTAAAACACAATATGAAACAATAATAATAAAAAAAAAAAAAAAAAAAAATTTAATAACACAC
>VUQG01003655.1:81650-95117 GCA_015106755.1 Etia nguti
TTAAAATTTATTTTAAAAAAAAAACAAAATAAAAAAAAAAAAATAAAAAAAAAAAAAAAAATGCATTTACAGTCCCACCCCATCACATCGTTTTGCAGTAGCTTACTTTGTCTGACAGACAGTGCAAACACCAAATTCAGTTAACTTGCAACGCAAATATTACAAATCAAACTTATTACACCTTAAATGGCCATCATCAACTCGTACAACCTTTAAACATTTAAGAATTTAAAATGAGTTGAATTTAATTTTGCTTAACGTATAAACAAATTCCACATCATAGAGCACAAATCCAGCTGAGGAGTCGTCCTCCTCCTCGTGTGACACACTGTCAGCAGATTCTTTATTTTGCACAATTTGTGTCTATGCATACTTCACAGGTTCTCGAATTCCTCGCAACGAAAACTGACCAACGAAAAGTGGGAGGAAATGCATTTACAAGTCAAAAATATCACACGCGGCTGAGTTGGATCCATTTGTTTATTAAATCCTTCTGTCAGGACAGAACAAGCAGTGACTTTTCCCCCCAACAAAGATGAGCTGTACATACAACCCACAGCCATGTTTTAAAAAACGAGCATCTCATTTGGTTTTTCACCCCTTTCCTGCAGGCACTGCTGACTAAAATGAAAAAGGTTCATTTCATCCTCTGGTGTACAGTCTGAACCTGAATCTGACAAGCTAAATATGTACACTTTCATACAAGTACTTTTTACAGTAAATTAAGACTTAACTGCTTAATACTTGAGGGCGTCCAGGAGAAGCTAATTCATGTACTTTCTACTGTAGCTGCTTTAAAAATGCACATATTCCAGTTAAGTAAACTGTTGTATTTGTAGTTTTGAGAACAATACAGAAATCACAAGCGCAACACTAGGAAATAAAAAGTACAAAAAAATCATTTCCAAAGCAGAAGGTGAACAGTCCTGTACCCTAGGGGTTAAAAGTGAACTCCATTTTAAACTGAGAAAAAAGCTCCAAGTCTGACAGCTATTTCACACCAACATCTTATTACTCCACCTATCCACAGTGCTGCTACATACATACTTTGGGACATAGGCACTAACATTGAAAACACAGTGGATCTATGCACACAGCCATCACAACTCCAGGAATTGATCAGTAGGCCCGTGAGGAGGCTTGGATGGATAGCAAAAACATAGGGTGGGTCAGACAGAAGGTAGTGCAGGGTGGGGGATGGTCTAGCCCTTGACGGGTGAAGGTTCTGAAATTCTGCACTTAACATTTTGGATGCAATTCCCCCACACACTTCCCAAATTCTTCTGAAACCACATGCACAGTTCAGAGTTGTGGGGGAGGGGTTTGGGGGGGCGGTAGGACTGTAGCATACAATTCATTTAAATCCACGTCCCACAGTGCCATAAGTTGACGACACCTCACCCCACATTTGGCTAGCTGCCACAGCAAAAAGCCCCAACATGAAGAAAGCCAGTGAGGACGTGCCCAAGGTCAGTGCTGTTGATGACATACTCATTCTCACACATAAACAATCACACCTTAAACACAAATGGCCAGAGTTACAAAAGTCTGAAGTACAGATGAACCGCAGGAGAGAAGGAAGAGGAAAATTTAAAAAAAAAGAAAAAAGAAAAAAAGAAGCTGCGTCTTAATCTACGCTTTTGCTTCACCCCCAGCTTCCTTTTCTCCGTTTTCAACATCCATCGCATCGTCTCCGTTCTCCACGCTCTCACTCTTCCCCTTCTCTGCTTCTTTCTGTTCACGAGGAGACACAAACCAATTCAGCACACCTTCACTTTTTGTCAAACCTAAAATCGTGCTTATCACACCCTCTCGTGGCCGTTTTAATAAACAGATCCATCACCTTTGAATCCCTCTCTGCAAATTTCTGGAACATGTTGGCATAGATGCGCTTGTCCTTCTCGTGCTGCTCCTTTATACGTTTCTGACAAAGCAGCACCTGGAAGAAAATAAAGCAGACGTCACCCTGCTGTATTTCCAGATATGTTATGGGTACAACAACACCCGAAAGTCTGGATATGCAGAACAGTTGTTTTATGACCAGCGACCTAAAAGAACAATGTTTTCAATCACAGAAGCACAGTCATATGTGTTCACCCATCCTGCTTTGTTACTAAATGAATCCAGTATAAACTTTACACCATGAAAATAAATTAAATAAATTAAACATTCACTCTCATTTTGGATGGTAGTACAATAAAATTAGACACATTAACCAAACTGAATTGTAACTACCATAATAGAGAGAGAGAAAAAAATCTTTAATTAAATATTATCTTAAATTGATTAAACTTCAAGGTTGAAAGCTGCTTAAATTACACATCAAAGGCACACTGTGTTATACCTGGTTCTTGGCAGCCTTGTTGGCAGGATACAGCTGAACCACTTTTTGGAAATCATCTCTTGCCCTCTCAAATTCCTTCATTCCAAACAGCGCCTCTCCCCTTCGGAATAACGCCTTTTCATTGGATGCATCCAACTCCATCGACTATAATATAATTAAATATAATTACATGAATATAATTAAATGTTTTCAGTATTTAAACAAAAACCAAGGCAAACCACTGATCACACACACGTGCTGCTTTAAGACAAAGAACAGGTACCAGATACCTTGTCACAGTGTTCCAGGGCTTTGTTTGGCTCCTGTAGTTTAAGGAAGCACATGGCCAAATTCAGGTGTGCAGCGAGCTGCAGTGCTTTTGCCTTCTTGTCATCCTCTTCTGACAAACCAGATTCATGTTCCAGCCATGACACAATCCTTTTGTATTGCACTGATGCCTGCTTATATTTTCCCTCCTGAAGCATATAAACCATTGCATCACAAAACATGACAAACATCAAACCATCTTAAAATCCAAGACAGGATCACTTCTTAAATTTAAAAAAAAACAAACAAACAAAGCAAACCTTAAAATACTGTGTTCCCTTCTCTTTGACAATGCTGCTCTGCTCCAGCTTTTCTGATGCGTTCATTTCCCATGATTCCTTAGCCTAAAATAGAAAGAACACATTTTCCTTTTTAGATGAAAAAATTGTAAATGAGCATCTAAAGCGCTGCTGTGTTTGCCACACACCTCCACCTTACCTTCTCAAAGGCTGTTAGTTTAATCTTGTACTGCAATGTCGCTCCACCAGGAATGTTAAACTTTGCATTTCCTGCATTCCCGAAACCATATCTAACAAATCAGACAGACATATCATTATCATTAGTCATCAGTCAAGGACACAAAAATAACTGCTGGTGTGCAACTTAAAAACCATTTCAGTTCAAGGTATTGGATACCGCAAAAAACAGATAATTCTGCAGCCATTTTCACGTTGAATCAAGTTGAAAAGCTGAACTGTTATAGCTGATTATATTGGTCAATTTTTACTCATGCTGTCACTTAGCTTAAAACCAAAGACTGCACAACTATCCAGTTAAAAAATCATGTAGCTAATTCCTGCAGGAATTTATGTTCATTTACTATTACAGTCTTTAAACTGTGGAAATATTCTGTAAAGAGATGCTTGAGAGCTGCAGAAAAATCAGTTCAAGAGTCTAAAATTTGACTGACTTCATATAAGATGTCACCACTATGAAATAGTAAGAATTTGCACATGTGAACATACTTAGGTTTAATTGTGAAGACCGCCTCCTCTCCCTGTTCCATAGCCATGATAGCCTTCTCCACTCCAGCTGGCAAACCGAAACTCTCGCCATCTCCAATTTCAAACTTGAATTCCCTCTCGTCAAATACACTGTCATCGCAGCTACCTATCACGGTTACTGAAGAAGTCAGAAAATGTTCAGGTTAGTTCATGTCACACTCAGAGTCTTGATTTCTTGGCAGACTGCCACATTACAAAGTTAGCCATTTCTAAAGTGTCAGTGAAATTCTTTTCCATCATTTGTTCTCATCTTTAGGAACTTTAAGAATTCAGTGTAATGGTATTTGTATGATTACAGACTCAGTTTCTTAAAGAAACTAAAACTGTCTTACAGCCACCTTTTGAGCATTTACAGTCACACTGATCAGCTGGAGACCTGGTGGCTGAGTAGACATTCCTGTTATACTTGTGTGCGTAGTTGGTGGGCTGAAATGTAAATTCTCTCCACACTCCCAAAAAGTTGATTCTGTTCATCTATACATAGCGTTTTCAGTGGGAGAAACATTTCGTCACTCATCCAAGTGACTTCTTCAGTCTCAGCTGATTGCAGGTTTCCCCATGCTTATAAACAGTACCTTTGCACAATGATTGAAACTAGCCCACTTGTCATGACCATTGATCAAAGATGATTGAACAACAACCACTGATCAAAGACCATTGATTAATGGCCAAGAGTACCATTCACAGAGAGTTGGGGAATGGCTACAATCACAGCATTGTAACACAGCCCCCCCCCTCCCCAAAAAAAAGAGGTCTGCATAGAGTTCACCATCTGATGGTGAAATTTACATCACTCAGACTTGCAGACTTGGATAATTGAGGTTTTAATCAGGCCAAATACATCACCTGGACCATTACTGAAATTGCATATCTGCGGGTTTACTTTTGAATAGCTCTATATTGTAGTGGTTTAGACACTGACTTGGCAAGTAAAACGCTGCTCGTTTAACTCCAGCTGGAGTCACAAATGCATTCGTGGTTGCACCTAGAACCACGAAAGGAACTCACAAATCAAACATGCAAAGCTACTCGCTCTGGCGACCCCTTGTGACAAGGGAGCAGCAGAAAGTAGTTTCTTCTTTATGTCTGCAAGTCCACTCTTGGGGACAAAACCAATCAGTTACTGAATTATTATTCAGTGGGTTAGTTAAAACATAATAAGGGACGTATAACACCATAACCAAAACCAATGCTCTTTCTTTTAACTCTTACATTTTCCCTGTGGGATCCCTTAGTTTGAAAAGCTTATTAGCCTCAATATACTCTTACTTAAACACATTTAAGCAGGGACTTTACTTTCCAAGGATGGAAATATGAAACATGAAATTGAATGTATTAAACACGTTTCTGGATGCATTACCTTCAACAGCTGCTCCTTCATTAGGTTTCGAATAGCCCTCTCCTTTAGTGATAATGCGTCGGATGATTCCTCCATCCTCTTCTTCACTTATGTCTTCCCCTCTAAATTCAAACAGTTCCACCTACCAGTGTGCAGACATGTGACAAAAAAATGTATATCTTTTCATTGAAAAACCCCAACATCTTTTCCAATACAATTTCCAAAGTTCCCCATTTTTTGTCAAAAGATTATTTCTTTTGGGGGCAGGGGGTGGGGAACATTCATTCAGGTTTGTATTTTTTCCCCTTTACTGTATTTTTTTTCCTTTTCTGTAGTCTTTAAACAAAAGGTTAGAGCAGTTATTCTAAATGTATGAAAAGGCAACAATTGTTTTTACACAAAACAATGAAAACAGAAGGTTATATAACAACTTTTAACACCATCAGAAGCAACAATTTTAAGCACAGTGGAGATTCAAATTGTGAAACCGCTTATCATGGTTTGAATTTTTTGCAATTCTGGCCACTTAGACAGCACTTAAATAGATAAGCAGTATCAGAAAAACTGATTCAGTTATCCTAAATGCTAAATTTAAGCAAATGTATTTTATGATCCACAGCTGAAATCCACTGCAAGACAACTGAGATGGACTGACTGAAATAAAGCTGGCTCTACTAGGATTCAATGCAGCGAGCCTGACCTCACTGCTTTGCAATGTGTAACCTGAACTGTAAAGGTAATTTATAAACTTGGAAGCAAAAAGATTGTAAAGTATTTTGTACTCGTTGAATTGAAACCACTCGTCAATTTCTATCCCACATGGAAGTGCAGCAATATACAGTATCTCAAAATGCACAGTTAAAAGTACTTAATAGACAATGAAAACCGGCATCCTTACCTCAAAAACAAGAGTGGCACTGGGGGGTATCTTGGGTGGGCTGCCTGCAGATCCATAAGCATACTCTGGCTTACAGATGAGCTGGCACAACTCCCCAATTTTCATTGTGGCTACACCGATGTCCCAAGCCTTTATTACTTGTCCTATGGAAAAAAAAAAAAAAAAAAAAAAAGTAGATTAAAACTCACACTTTAAGGCTTTTCTTGTCTCAAGCTGCCCCCTCCCTTTTTTGGGGGGTTTTGTGGTTATGTGGGGCCAAATATGCAGGTAAGCTTGGCTAATCCATATATAGTTCGGCTAAACAACCTATGTTACCTTACTAAAAGCATTCATATTTAAATAAATGTGAATGCATTTCTGGCTAATTTTCTTTAGTAAAAGGTCAATTTTCAAATGTAGAGAAAACCCTGCACTGGTTGTGCAGCTATAACAAATATGAAACTAACCTTTGCCCAACTCAAAGGAAAACTTCTCTCCTCTGTCTCTACTGGAGTCAAAATGAGTCCCGTCCAGAAGTGTGCCCACATAATGTACAAACACTTTGTCACCGGTCATAGGCAGCTCTGTGCCTGTGCCTTCCCTTTTGACCACCTGCAGAAAAAGGTAAGACGAGAATTTATCAAAGAAAATCAGAAAGCAATTTCTTGAACATGCATGTAATCGCTGCCTTGCACACGCACCGCGCACTTTGCATAGTGAACGTTTAAATTGCAAACTTGTTTATTCTGAATGAAGCCCTACACATTTAAAGCCCTCAGTATGTGTTTCATTGTGCGATGAAATATGGAATGTGCCCATCAGTAAAATGACAGTTGTTTCTTCAAGGCTCCAGATCCTTCTAGAAATGCAGACGGTTTCATTGACAACTAGTCATGTTTCTGACATTCTGGTACTGAATTAGTTATCAAGTCTGTGACGTTGCATACCATTAAACGGTGTTCCCAGCATTAAAGTTAGCTTTCATTGTATTTTTTTTTTTTAAATCAGTGTATGCGACAGCATAGCTATCAACAGCTAACGTTAGCCTAGCCGAATAGTAAACAAGCTGTCAGCTAACCACTCAGCTAGCTAGGTGCTGAGTACCAAATCAAGCACAATTTTTTACCTTTAAAACACCCCCATCTTTCTTTGGTGTGATGTCCTCTCCCTCCGGGGGGGTTGTATGTTGTACTTCACTTGTTTGCTCCTCTGCAGTCATCGTCATGAAGCGGATCTGTCCCTTCTCTGCCTTGCACCACAATGCAAACTAACACTGGCTAATAGTGACGGTGGCTAAAGCCCTTACTACTCCTCAGATCAAGTGCTGCAAGCAACAACCCGATTAACGTTAACTAGCTAGCTTAACTTCCTCGATAATACGACACAGCTTCAAACTAGCAACACAGGCCCTTTGCTATAGTTCACTAGTCACGCTTCTGTCAGCTTATAATACGAGGTTTACGCAATGTTGCTTTTAGTCCACGTTGTCCTGCAATCTGGCATCTCACAGACGCTTAAAGAAGGGCAGAGAACTTTCCAGACAGTCTAGGAGGTACCGGGGGGGACGGACCAGCGTAGGTGACGTTAAATATAGTTTAAAGGATCTACCTGGAAGGCGGCAGCAAATGCAAGGAGCAATACTCATGCCTATTTTACGAATATTTTACGTCAGTACTCTAATTACTAATATAAACGCTACATCTGATATTCTTTGTCATCAAACAGTCTTACAGTAAATGACAAAATCGTGGACAAATAAACACAACCCCGTCCGCACAAACGTTAGTGTACATTAAAACATGCACTCCTTCTCGTAGCTTCGTTTCCTATTGGCCAGACTCTGTGACCACTTCTGTTTGTTGGCGCGGTTGTTGAATAGCCGGGAATTTACAAGTAAAAACACCGAGAAAGACATTATTTTACATGATATCCACGGTAAGAAACGGCAGTACTAATTTCTAAGATTTTGATTGACGTTCGCTAAAAGATACGATAGTAAGGAGAAATATTGCTAGCTAGCAATAACGCTTCACTTTAAAGATAGCTGAAAAGCTGTCGGTTTCAAATGTTAGCTGCTTGACGCAACATATTGGTGAACAGGTAAGGTCTTTAGTTAATGAAGATTTAGTTATTGTAGTAAAATGAGGCAAGCCGAATAAGTAATTCGTCTGGATTGAGAAAGTGCTTTAATCGGTTGTTTGTAGAGGCAAGTCAAAGTTAAATATCAGAACTGAAATGTTGAAACTAACCTTCTCTTTTATGTTTCCTTCCAGGAAGGTTTAGGAGGATGGAAAATAAAAGGGCACAGTTTCCATTTCCCTACCAGCCCTATAACATCCAAGAGGAGTTCATGCAAGCCCTGTACAGTGCACTTGACAAAGGCAAAGTTGGCATCTTTGAAAGTCCCACTGGAACGGTGTGTGCTAATGCATGGGGGAAAAGCATACCTGTGCAGAAATTGATGGACTTTATTAATAAGTGTTTTTGTCTATTTATGTCAATTTAGGGCAAGTCACTGAGTTTGATATGTGGAGCACTGAGCTGGCTCACAGATTATGAGGAGAGAAAGAGGCAGGAGGCAGCTGCTCTATTGCAGGAAGGAGAAGCAGCTCTTTCCACTAAAGCTGCTCAGTCCTCTGCAGCCAGCTCCTTAGCAGAGCTGGACTGGATCACTGACTTTGTTCAAAAAAAAGCAGAACGTGATTTAGTGTCAAAGTTGAAGGTGAGGAAAACTTGGATGCGAAGTGTGTGCGAAGGCTGGATTTTAACTTGCTCAACTTTTACTTATTGTTTATTGGTTTGGTGTCAGGAGGAAGAATTGAAGAGGAAGAAGAGAGAAGAACGGTTAGAAATGATCCGAAACAATGTCCAGCTAAAGTATGCGGTTAAAAGAAAGGTGAGCTATCATGCACATGAGCATTCAATGGAACTTCACTTGGATATTAAAATTACTCCAAGTCACTCAATACAAGTGAATGAAATACTTTGGTCTGTTCATAGAGCTATGAAGAGGATGAGGCATTCAAGCTGCTTCAGCTCAGTAAAGAGGAGCAGGTTGAGGCAACAGGAGATCAAGAAGACGAGGAGCTGATCATTGCAGAATATGAGAGCGATGATGAGTCAAAGATTAAGAGCAGGTGAGGAAGATTGATTGTGATAGTTTCATATTTTCTAATTAGTTTGAATTCATCCTGAACTTTTGGTTACAGTTCAGTTTAGTCTTTGTTAGTTTCCACAGTGGATTTGCTTGTTTGTTGGTACGATTGTTGCAAAGGAGCAGTCCCAGTACATGTTATTGTCACTGGTCATTTTTCTTCTTCTTTACCTGCTAAGTAGTCTTGCACCATGCGTCATAGACAGAGTGTTCATATGTCAAAGCGACCAGCTCAGTTGTGTGTTGCATGCTTCTATTTAGATTTTCAAAATTTTGTTTCTGAAATATGAAACTTTTCTCTGATGATACAGTCCCGTTGATTTTGAACGGAGCACCAGTCCTCTCTCAGTATGTTAAAGGTTGCTAGTTCAAATGCAACATGGTACAAGTTACACAAAAAAAAATATTTGTGAATCATACATCAGTTATCGTTAGTTTGAGTTTAGCTTTAGTTATATATTAATGAACTAGGTGAGGACAGGAATTAATGGGTAAAAGAAATAAATAATCCAAATGAGAGTGAAATTTATAAAGGATTTCTTTGCTTGAATCCTCAGATTCTTTGGAGCTGAAGAAGATGAGGATGATGAACTGGTTGAAGAACATGTTACTAAGGTATGAAATTTCACATTGTAGCTGTTAGAGTTAAATGGGTTGGATGGATGGATATAATTATAGCATGAACATTATTATAATTATGAGCATCGGACATCCCCCTGATGTGGAACTGTGTTCATATACATGTCTGTAGATTTATTACTGCAGCCGCACTCACTCCCAGCTGGCCCAGTTTGTCCATGAGGTACAAAAGAGCCCCTTTAGCAAGGACGTCAGTGTGGTCACACTGGGTTCACGGCAGGTATGTACCCAGCAGCGACTGTTTAAAAAAAACAAACAAAAAAACAACCCATCTTTTCTACTGTAGAAAAAAATGTTTATGCAGTCATATATACAGTCATTGGTACACACACACAGAAACAGACAAATGTCATAATTGGTTGAATACATAAACATCTTATTAAAGTAATAAAAAATATATGAACATGAGCTGATAAATTTTTTGCATGAATCTCATCATCCTGGTCACTTATTCATTCAATAGATGTGATTATACTTTTTTCTTGAAGTTGGTTTTGACTGTTTCTCCACGGTGCCTCTTTTGTCAGCTTGAGTACTTGTGAGATTTCTGGCAATTTCCTTTAATTCCTCAAAGTAACTGATTGGTATAATTTGTCTCTATTTTTTTGTCAATAAAAGTACAGATGGTTCATAAAGCACGCCACCAAAAAAACAAAGTCTTTGTATTTGTTTACCTACTGGCAGTTTTTCCTTCATAGAAGAATTTTTACAGAACAGGATATGCCGGGGAACAGTTATGAAACTGTATAATTTTGAAAGAGTCCTTTTAGATTCTGACAGAACTCTCAAGTAGCACCTAAGAACAGCCAGCGCTGGGAAGATTGGCCAGTTAAATCCTCTACATGATAGCAAAAATGGAGAACCAACTGCAAAATAAATGGCGTTATGTTTTTTGCTATAGCACATTGAACAATCTAGTTTGTGTCTATGTAGAAGGAGGGGATTTCCTTTATGAAATACACAGTATTCCAAGACACTGTACTTGAGACTTTACTTGGCATTGCACACAAACTATTACATTTATTCAATCAATAAAACTGCGGCTCTTGACACTGACATCTGACATTGTCCTGTTATAAAATTCTGCAGAATCTGTGCATCAATGAAGAAGTGCGGCGGCTGGGCAGCATCCAGCGCATAAATGACCGCTGCATGGAGATGCAGAAAAACAAGCACGGTGAGAGGCATTTTGTGGAAGAATTGCTCTTCTTACAGAAATTATTTTAACCTCAGGCTTTATTGATTTTTCTCGAGAAAGCCGCTTTCATCTGTTCTTTCATTTTGTAGAGAAGCATCACGAAGAGTGTGTAAAACGTAAGCGAGGCCCAGCAAAGAGCGTGTGTCCCTATAATAAGGCCTCGGCATTGCAGCAGATGCGAGATGTAGTTCTGGGGGCTGTTCATGACATAGAGCAGCTTTTGAAACTGGGCAGGGAAACGCACTCATGTCCTTATTACTCTACACGTCTCGCTGTTCCCCCTGCACAGGTAACTGAGTCGACCCGTCAATTTGTCAACAAAAGCTACTTGCTTACTTGATTTCTCCCACAAGATTTGGTTTTCATCTAATGTGTATGTGGTTTGTTTATGTTGGTGTAGCTGGTTGTGTTACCCTATCAAATGGTGCTTCATGAAGCTACAAGACGAGCAGCAGGGGTCCAGCTAAAGGGACAGGTACAATTATATGTCTGGCATTCTTCTTCCTGTCTTAAAAATAGAAAAAAAAGTGTTTAAAATATCTTGGCAGTATTAAAAAAACTTTTTTTTTTTTTCTTTTCAATTGTATCATCTGAAAATAATGGATACAAATATCTTTTACAGGTGTTGATCATAGACGAAGCTCATAACCTTAGTGACACTCTCTCCTGTATACACAGTGCAGAGCTCAGTGGAGCACAGGTGAACACATTATTCTATAACATGCACAAAATACAGGTTTCTAAGACGATTCTTCCTTGTGATGTTCTAATATTTCAATTTTCTGCAGCTTTGTCGCGCTCACTCCCAGCTCAGCCAGTATGCTGACCGCTATAAGTGAGTCTTAGAAAATCCGCTTATTCACAAAGTGATCACAGTCTCGCCTTCCTTGTATTGATATTTATGTTTCTTAAATGCCAGGAGCAGACTGAAGGCAAAGAACCTGATGTACATTAAGCAGATCCTGTTTGTGATTGAGGGCCTTGTTCGGGTGCTGGGCGGTGAGTGTCTGCAACAAGCTTAGCGAGGGTAATAGCTGGACAGTAAAATTAAATTTTACGACGCACCTCATTTTGATATTTGGCCCTATTTGTTCTTCCAGGTAAGGTGGGGCAGAGTCCACAGAGCCAGACTACACAACCAGGTTAGTCAATGATAAACACATAAAGTTAATGTCAAAAGTTTGCTTGCACTCATCATAGTCAGGAATATCATGGTAATGTGAGGCTTTTAATGATTTCTTTGAGCTTTCCTTTTTCCCAAGATAGAATGATTGTATAGCATACATCTTTACTGTCTTTAAAAAACACGAATTAGCTGTGCGAGTTTGAATTTATTTTGTAATTTCTCTAAACCACACAGGGCCAAAATTATACATGCATGCTCAAATATATACATACTTATAATCACTTAAAACTTTTAATAAGTGCTGAAGGTTCTACGGTTTCTTTTAATTTAACAAAGCTGAAGTCTATAAACTTCTTGTTAGTGTTTATCATTGATTACAGCAGGTAGTTTTTCTTTGCCAACATAAAAAAAAAAATGTTTGATAGCACTCTTTGGACTGACCAACTCTTAGAACAATGAGAAAGTCCTAGGAACTCAATGAAGATCCTAGAAGATAATATTTTAGATTTACACAAGTTGGGGAGGTCTCTTGGGGCCTTTTCTAAACAACTACAGATTCCAAGATTATCAGTTTAAACAATTGTATGCAAGTATACATTTTTCTGATGTGTCACTACTATAAGGCCTGGAAGAAGACCCAAAGTGTCACCCTCAAACTTAGTTTGAGTGTTCAGGAACAACCCAGGAACCATCAAGGCTCAAGCATTCTATGAGCTAGAACCTGCTGGAAAACCAGCATCACTATCTACAGTGAAGCCAGTTTTATATTGCCATAGAGGGTGCTGACAGAGGACAGAAGCTCCTTTCAAGCTCAACTAAAATTTTTAGCTGCCCACAAGCTATAAGCCTTCTGGAGAAAAGTTTTATGGTCAGACGACACAAAGATTGGGCTATTTTGCCACAATTATAGGAGGTATGAGGCTTTCAAACCTAAGAACACTGTACTAACTATCAAGCATAGTGGTAGTAGCTTCATTCTCTGTAGTTTTTTGCTTCCAGTGGTACTTGTACATTGCACAAAATGAATAATCAAAAAGGAAAAGTATCTCTAAATTCTTCAACTTAACCTCAAATCAACAGATAGATGGCTCAAACTTGGACATAACTGGTGTTCCAGTAAGACAATGATCCCAAACACACATCCAAACTAATTTTTGGAATGGATAACGAAGGCATTAAACATTTATCTTCTGAAATGGTTTTCCCAAAGCGCTGAACTCAACCCTACTCAAAATTTGTGGACTATGCTTAAAAGTTGGGTCTGTGCCAGGAAACCAACCAATTTAAATGAACTGTACCAATTCTGCCAAGAGGAGTTGTCAAATATCCAACCAAAGTTATACCAGAAGCTTGTTGATTGCTTCCAAATCATCTGGTCAAGATGCAACTTGCTGAGGAAAATGTAACCAAATTTTAGTGGGAATGCTTGTGTGTATATATATATATATAAATATATATATTAGCGATGGCACGATACCAC
>VUQG01003658.1:5250-16516 GCA_015106755.1 Etia nguti
ACTTCACTTCCTTTCATGATGGTTTTGGGCCTGCTCTTTAGTGTGCATTTGTACCAGGAATTATACAAGATAACTGACCTGTGTGGGAGTAAAGTTTAGGTAGCTGCTCTCCATTGTGTTGGCACATGGAATAGTGGAGTAACTCACTTAAACTTGGTCCTAATACACTGCTCAAAAAAATCAATCAAACGATCAAATAAAGGAACACTTTGAAAACACATCAAATCTTAATGGAAAAAACATTATGCCGGATCTCTATTGATGTGGACTGCAGAAATGAAAATGAAAATGATGAAACTATGGAGGGCTGAATTAGAAGAAAATCCATTTTGCTAAAATTCCATTGTAGCTCACTCACAGTGATACTCAGCAGTTTGTATGACCCCCACATGCTTGTATGCATGACTAATAATGTCTGGATATGCTCGTAATGAGACGATGGATGGTGTCCTGGGGGACATTCACACCAGTGTCCTGCTGGAGGTCGTTTTGTAGGACTGTAGCAGCGATCATCCTGTTCCTCCTTGCACAAAGAAGCAGATACTGGTCCTGCTGATGGGGTTAGGACCAGCTTTGCTAGACTAACTGCCTGTCTCCTGGAATCTTCTCCATGATCTTGGAACTGTGCTGGAGTTCACAGCAAACCTTCTGGCAATGGCACATCAGCATGTGCCATCCTGGAGGAGTTGGACTACCTGTACAACTTCTGTTCGGTCCAGGTATCACCTCATGGTACCAGTAGTGACACTGACCCTAGCCAACTGTAAAACTAGTGAAAAAACAGTCAGAAAATATGAGAAGGTAAAAAGTGTGTAACCTGTAAAGTCATTCCTGTTTTTTTTTTAGCAATATTGCAATATATACTTGAGATATGCAATATATACTTGAGGTGCATTGTTTTTATCGCGTCTGAAGACAAACTCTAAAGCACCCTAAACAGTGGTTTATGTCTTAATGCTAAGCTAGTTTAACATGCTCTAATCTTAAATAATATAGAGTTATGACTGTGGTACCAAACTCGTTTACTTACCATTAAAAACATTTTAAGCAAATACGGGAAAAGTATTTAGTCATCGCTAAATTTTAGTTGAAATTCAAAGTCACGCATCTGTGTTTAATAGTGAACATTTGAATGTTTTCTAATTTTGAAATAATCACTGACAGCAGGCCTGATTTGCTCTTCAGCTTCTCACCACAGAGGTTTATCGTAAGGCATCATGTAAGTCAAGATCAAGAATAATTGGCATCTGGAAATAGCTGGCAATGTCAAACCCATTTTCATTTGCAGATTTCCTGCAATATGAAGTCACTCTGCAGGAGAGTCAGAGTGAGTGAGCTGATAAACGATTGAGTCATAACTATTCAGCTCACAGGCTCAAGCTGGCTTTTCAGCACATCTCCATTTGAACCACCATCTACCAGTCATTCACTCCGCAGCTCTTCATTGATTCTCTGCTGTAGGGCCATGTGGTCTAGGGGACTAGCTATCATGTCACTCAGCTTCTAATGAAATGATATCACATAACTGATGACAGTCACATCAAGGAAATAAGAGTGTCGCAGACTTTTAAACCGCAATCATTCTTCATGAGACACGAATGTCTGTCTGTGTGAGTGTGTGAATATGGAAAAAAGCAGGAATGGTCTTAAGGCATTTGATACGCCTCTGGAGAAATACATTTTGTCCATTTTAAATATGTAGATAATTCCAAGTTTAAGTCAACTTCATTCCCACTTGGTTGTTTTGGCCAGCAGTGCTATTGGCAAAAACAGCATTACATCAAACTCTCTAACAGCTGAAACACCAGAATTAGCTAGGGTGTTAGTATTAGCTATTAGCAAAGGTAACACTGAGAAAAGCAGCGAGACATTTGCCACTTGATTAGTCAGACTTTTTAAGAAGAGAATTTAAGCCTAAACAATTATCTGAATTGTGTTGCAACATTCACACTGAGTGCCTTGTTCAGCTTTGACATCAAGTATAGTGACAGTTGCATTGGCATACAGTGTTCCTACAGATTTGAGGATTTTGGTGCCATTTTAATGGCAACTAAAGTAACCTAAATCAAAAGCTGGCTCTAGTCAGTAGGCTGTGTCCATTGCAAAGTTATAAATATAAAGTTTAATGCAAACAAAGATGCATCCTTTTATTTTTTTAATTTTTATTTTGAAAGACTGAGGGGAACACAAGGTTACATTTTTACACATCGCAGTTAAAAAAAAGCACATGGACAAAATTCAAAAGGAAATGAGCCACAGCTGGCCATGTAGAAATAGATAATGTTATCCGTCTGTCAGTAATGGTGTTGTGGGAAAGTATACAGCAGCAGAAAAATGCTTCCTACTGAAATATAGTTATTACAAACAAGCAAGTCATGAGCCATCAGCAGGACCAAAATAATGAATCCGGAAATCTTACCAAGTAAACATCCACGGCTGGTGGGGATCACTGTACGTGTTTTGACCGAGTGTCCAGTGCCCAGGGGAATTTCAAAGGCTGATGAACCCATAGGAATATTCTTAGTGGGAAGTGGAGACCGTGTGTCTGAGAAAATAACTATTGACCTTGTTGGATTTTTAATTTGGCAATAGCAGGATGAAGAGGACTACCAGGAAGACAAGTCCATGTGCTTATGATTTCAGAGAATTTCCACTGGGCGTGGGACACTTGGTCAAAACTGCCAAATTGATTCCCTCCAACTGGATGGTGAAAACAGTATAAGCTATATAATATATATGTAGCAGAGGAAAGACACCTTAAAAAAAAAAGAAAAAAACAACAATGCTTAGAGCTTTCTTCCTCAATCTCTGTGATTTGCCGAGTATGATTTTATTATAACAAGAAGAAGTATTTTTGCTAAAATGCACAGGCTGCTTGTAGACTGTTTGGCATTTATCTGCTGCATCAAACTCTAGACATAACTACTAGTTCAACTATAACTATTCGTAGTCTCTCCCCCAAAAATCGAGAGAATTGATTCGCCCAGTGTTGATGCATATTTTATGTGTTGCTTAATGCAAACACAATAAAATCAGTACAGCCTGATATGGGACTATTAATCAAGCTATATCAACTATTCTTACTCTATTACTAAATGACTTCAGAGGTAGACGAGGCTACTGAGCAACTTAGCATTTGTAGTTGTAGCCGTGAGCTAATATTATTACATTATAACTTGTGTATTTCCCTACCAGGCAATAGATAGCTGAACACAGTTTTCTGCCTTGAGCTAATGAGGTCCCACCAGAGTCAGTGTGATCAACATTAAGACATAAAGCAGCAGCATTACAATGCTCTCAGAGGAGGTATAAGCGCACTTCTCTGTCTTTGCTCCCCCCCCCCCCCCCCCCCCCCCCCCCCTTCCTCCTCCTCTGTCTCTCTCCTTTTGGCTTTTCTCCTTTTGCTCCTCGCTGCCTTCTGGACGCTAGTTAGTTTGCATTCCTCTCCTCACACTTCCATCTGCTTCATAACAAGGAAAGCAGGAATTAATTAATAGGCTCATAGTGAGGCTTGAGAAAATGGGGGAGAAAGCAAGCTGCAAAGGGGGAGGGGGGTGGTGGTGTATCTAATCAGTCTGGGTGTATTTTATGTGCGAATGTATGCCATAGCAGCATGTTTGTCCATATTTTGACTCCTTGCCTTATCCTGCTCTACAAACTACATTTTTACACACAGTCATTGATTTTAAATTCTTTTTTCAATCTCTCCCCTCCTCATTTGGATTTTTCCGCTTCCTGCATTATTGTGCAATATTTCCCCCCTCTTCCGTGTCCAGCCATGTTGATTGCATTTGAACTGGTAATGTTTTTTTTGTTTTTTTTCTTTCAAAAAACTGCCAGTCAGATTAATGCCAAGACGGCATCCTCCCACCACAGGATTCAATTTTCTCATTTCTTGATCCCCCTCCTCATCTCATTCCTCCTCTCTGTCCATTTCTCACCTCCTGTACCCGAGCTCCCTGTTCTTTTCTTGTTTGCCGTCTAAAAATGTCTAATGAAATTCATATAAACCAAGATGGGAGGCTTGGTGGCTTCATTTCCCTCCTTTTCTGTCTCTTGCTTCATCTTTGTTTGCTCTTCTTTGATATTCTCTCTCGCTCCATTTACCTCATCTTTATTGTCCCTTCCATCCGTCCTTCATACTTTTCTCTCTCTTTGTCCTCATCTTTCTCTCTGTGGATCCCCTTTTCTTCCACGTCCTATTCGTCTTTTCCCCTCCTGATTTCTCCTGTTGCCTTTGTTTGTGTTTATCCCTCTGTCTATTCCCTTGCCATCCATTGCTAACACTTTATCTGTTATACTGTTTTTCAACATTTCTATTCCTGCAGGCCCCACTTGGAAGCATTTTAGCTATTTTTTCCCCAGTCATTTAGACATGAGTTGGGGTGTGTGTGTGTGTGTGCTGAACGTGTATGCATGTTTAGTAGACGAGAGTCTGTATTAGTTCTACTGAAATGAGAAATATATTTCTTGTTTTGCGTTTTTACCGCTTGCCCTGAAGCCATCTTGAAAAATGTATTTACTGGAGACGTGGTTTGTGTGAACATGAACAGATATGCCTAGAAAACATGAGTACACCCTGAAATGGTGTGGACAAAAGCTCAGTTTGGCAATGACGTTATAAAGACAAAGGTTTGATTCAAAAGGGGCAAATGTTTTGCACATGGCCACATGTAGAAAGGGAAGGGGCAAAAGACAATAGAAAATGAAAGAACAGGACAGAAGATGGAAGCAGAAAATTACATTTAAAATAATGTTTTATAAAAATGGCAGGATAGTGGCGCACTGGTTAGCACCCGCTGAAACACAGCAAGAAGGCCATGTGGTCAGATCCACCATGGTTCTGGGGCCTTTCTGTGTGGAGTTTGTGCGGGTTCTCTCCGGGTACTCCGGCTTCCTCCAACAGGTCAAAGACACAGATTTAGTGGGGTTAGGTCAATTGGGGAATTTAAACTGGCACAAAGTGTAAATGGGAGTATGAATGGTTGTCTGTCTGTAGCTGTGTCCCAAAACCTAGGCCGCATCCTTCGGAGGACCCGGCCTTCGCGGTCTACGTAGGCCGGGTCCTTCGAAGACCGAGAAGGCTGGAAGTGCGAGGCTGTGAAATGGGACAGTCTAGCCTTCAGATTTGCGTCACCGCTGTCTCGGTGGAGTTTAATAAACTCAGCCGTCTGCTCCTTGCTATCTAAAATATAAAAGGACACTGCCGTAAATTGGTGGGCCACGAAGGATACACCCGACCCATCCTTCAAATCTGGGGAAAAGGAGGACTCACTTGTCGAATCGAGTCTACGAATTGGGACAGCCTTCGTCGTGTCGCTGTGACGTAATCGGTCTACAAATGCAGCCTCAGGAGGATGCAGCCTACGTTTTGGGACACAGCTTGTATATTAGCCCTGTCACAGACTGGCGAGCTGTCCAAGGTGTGTACACCACTTCGCCCTGTGGCAGCTGGGATAGGCTCTAAGCGTTGCTGCAACCCTGAATTGGATAAGCTGAATTGATTTAAGGATGGATGGATGCATGCATAAAAACTGGTCCTTCGTTACAGTCTTTTTCTTCCTGTTTCTACCACCTTAAACTTGAAATTGAAGATGGTAGACATAGGACTCCTTTCCTTTCTTACTGTGAAAAGATTGCTGCCATTTATCTCCAAGTGTGTAACTGTAGCTCAGAGACTAGCATAAAGAAACAGCTAGCTTGGTTTATCCCAAATCTGCCAAAGAGCTCCCCAAAGCTAATTTAAATGCTATGTTGTTTGTTTAGTTCGTGTATGTTTCATATGACCAGACTAGCCGTTTCTCCATGTTGCTTGGCATGCAAGTTGGATGTACAGGCTGCTGAGCAAACAGACATGATGATGATGATGATATAAATACTTTCCTCTTACACTCAGCTAGAAAACCGTAATGTATATTTACCTGGAAGTCAAATAATTTAAGCTCGTTTTTTTCTGCCATACTTTAGTTTTGCAACAAGAAATTCTTTATTAAAGCTTTCCCGCTTTATGCACTGCCACCTCCTCTCTTTTCCTCCCTGCCTTATCTCCTTCCCTGTTTTACCATTATCTAGCCCTCACCCTGAGTCATTCCATTTTACTCACTCCCTCGCTCCCTTCTCAATTCGACATGGACATCCTCCTTCTTATCCCACTCGTTCCACACTCCAATTTATCCATCTTATCCCTCTATCCTTCCTTCCCACTCCAGTCCCAACTGCCCTCCCCCCTCTCTGTACTCCTCCTTCCACCTTCACGTCCTTCCACCTCCTCTTTGCCTTCATTCCTTCTGTTCTTTTGAGCAAGGCCAAATCCAATCTTTTCCACACTCCCACTTTTCCCACTCGTTCTTTCAGTCTTAGTATCCAGCTTTTTATCCTTTACCATACTCCCACTCTTTCTCCTTCCACTCGCTTTATTTCTCACCCTCCTGCCTCAAACATTAGAAGTATAGCTGTCATCTTGTCTGGTTTTTAATTTCCTCTATCTGTATGGTTCTTCAGAGTGAAGATGCACATTTTCTATGTCTGTGTTATTTCCTTATGTTGCTCCTTCCCTCTTTTCTCATCTCCTATGGCCACAACAAGCTGCTTCCTCCTCTCGCTATACTATATTCTTTCTGTCTTCCACTTTTAGTTCCGGGCACACAGCCACCCCCTTCTCCCCTGCTAACGAGCTCTGAGTGAAACGACTGAAAATGATATGCAATTAATACTCAGCCTTCATGGCCTGTGTGTGTGCGCGTGTGCACATGTGACAGATTGAGACAAAGTTTTCCGCGCTTGCCGCTCAATGGCGTGCTCTCAGGTTCAAGAATGAGGCTAATGTACTTTCCATGTGAAATGTGATGATGTAGGAATGTGTTTTGTAAAGGTAAGTAATATGAGTGTGTATGTAACAACACAAGGGAAAGGCAGAAAAATAATCATATGCTGTCCATATAGATTATTATGGAAATATTTAAGAATTTAATGGGGAAGAAAGTGGGTGTGTAGGAGCTCACTCCTCTGTCACAGGTCAGTACATTATACATCCTCTGCTGTGATCTCCCTGCACCTTGGCACTGTAACCGGAGCATAACTCAGAGCAGACATGATGACTCATTTTAATAGAATTACATTTTAATGAAACCTTCATTGTACTCTTGACTGTGGAGATGACCTGCAGTAATTTTAGGATGAATTTTCATTTAAAGGATTTAAAAAAATTTTTTTTTTTAAAGTTTCTGTTTCCATGTTTCATGTAGGCATACCTATTCCACTTTTGTGTTGGGCAAGAATCGTGTATATTAGTAAAACCATCAGTTTTAGGAATTTCACAATAACAAATACAACAAACCAAATGGCAAAGCAGCCAGATGTATTTAGTTGTGGTGTAACACTAGTAGTGGCGTGTAAGACCCGTTAGTGCTACTTCGTGCCTTCTTTTTGTGTAGTATAGGCAGTATATTTACCTTTAACAACAGTACGAGGCCAGAAGGAAAATATGGGCCAGATCAGATAGGTTCTAGATTCGTAGGAGCCAAGGGTGTCTGACAACAGAGGACTTGTACACACAATAGGTATGGAAAATGAGATGGCATTTATTAACAATTATAAAAGTTTAGTAAGTTGTGCACCCATTTATTTAAAAAAGCCCGCTTTTTGAAAATAAAATAGACCCACAAAAATAGACCCAATGTTGTATTATCTTTTGTCCTTTGACAGACTAAATTGACTTTAAAATGTCCAATAGTCGTCCTGCATGTTTCTTACCAGTCGGGTTACAATCTACCAGTTCACCCGGCTCTTTGGGCTTGGGGCTCGCCATCCAGTACTGGAAAAGGGATCCTTGATTCCTCAAGTTCTTAAAACCAATCCAAGAAAAAGACCTGACCATGCAAAGCAACACATTCTACACGGGGCTTCGCAGTGCTCACGTGGGCTCTCAGCCTTCGGAGTTCACTATCACTCTCTGAGCACTTCCACCGAAAAGGCTGCTACTATCCCGTTACGACTTCACCAAACGAGTAATTGATCTCTCTCATCTGTGTGTCTGGCATATCTGACTAGTACACGAAAGCACACAGGTGTCTGAGCAGCGCGCACAGGTTGGGAGGGACACTTGACCTTATTGGCTGATGGGATATCAAACCCTGGGTCAGACCAGTCAATGATTGGTTGCCCAGTATATCTAACAAAAACACTCTAAATGACAAATCCCTGCCTCCACACCACTCCATTTATCCACACGTTAAAAGCATGTACATATAAGTTCAATTATCAGTATTTACTATGTTTACTTTTAAAATGTATTCCACTACAGAATACATGCCCCAAAATGTATTTTGTAACGTATTCCATTACATTACTCAATGAGAGTAACGTATTCTGAATACTTTGGATTACTTAATATATTGTCATGCTTTTTACAACTACATGAATGTACTATTGCTGTGTGATTTATTACTATTACTGAAGGCTACTCGCCATACCAATACCAACTAGATTTTTAAATCTTAATATAAAATGAGTAACAGTAGGGTGGACATTAGGTAAGGCTGCACTTTTTGAAGCGATCTCGTATAGAAAACTATTCAGCATGTGTATAAAACAGGTCTGCGGCTCCGAACCGTAGTAAAGGGACCTCTGGCTAATACGTCGGGTTCCGTGTCGGGCTCGTAGCCGAAAACTAGCTTTACTTTGTTGTCTGGGTCAACTTTGCTAGAGAGAGAGAGAGGAGTTGAAAGGAACGTATTGTCTCGGTGGAAAACATGAACATTGTGTACAGTCGAGTCTTAATAGCTTACTTACAACTGGGCTCATCAGGCACTCTTTTTTTTGGCTGCCTATTGCCTTCATATTAAATAATTTTTTGAATAATACTAAATAATAAAAAAAAATATTTCTTCATGTCATTATGCGGACCGCAAGTAGGGGTGACATGGGCCGCCAGATTGAGACCCTGGCATTAGAGCCTCTTATTGCGTGTTTTGTTTGGGTTTCCGGCAATGCGTGGAATTACCAAAAATAGAGAGGGCATAGTCTAACATATGAAACAGGAGAAGACCGCCGTGTAATCCATTTATCCCGTTGTATTTTTAACCACAATAGTATCAATATTTATATTTGTAATCAAGTTTTTAACACTGGGTTACATGTACTTTTGCATTATCAGTGTTATAATAAATATGGTAAATCTCACTTGGTGAGTGATGGTACAAAACTGCTGGAGCTACTGTATTTCGTTACCCTGTATTTATACATGTATAATGACAATAAATCCTAATTCTAAAACGATCCTGTTAAATATTAGCAGTTTTAAAAAAAGGACACTTTTGAAACCATTTGTTCCATTTGTTTTTACACAATGTTAAACACTCACAGTATATCAGGTATACATTAGCCTACAGCTATGACTTGTTAAAGACTCTAGATATAAAGTAACAGGAAAGTTCATTTAGCCATGGGTCATGAAAACAGGTTAAACTAAAATAGATCATGATTTGTTAGTACCTAATCTAAAAGTTTCACGAACCCTTTATAAGATTTACATGACCAAAGCTCACTGATTCAGCATTTCCAGTGCAGGATATCTTGGGGAAAGGAACTGGCTCCATTGTCTTTGATGGGAATATTTTACTCCATCAAACATGACGTTTAGATAGAAAGATGTTAAAGTTGACTCTGTTAACGGTGATGTCTTGTTAGGCTGCAGCTAAATCCTCTGTCAGGTTGAGTGTGTTGGACTGATAAGACGTGAGCTAGCTTGGATAAAACATTTGCATTGGTGGATAAACAATATGGGCACGGTCTTGACCTCGACTTTAGATGAAAGGGTTTACCTCATCTTTGAAGTTTCTCGGAGGGAGACCTGATAAGTTCAATTGGAGTTTAGAGTTTTTGCGAAGACTGCAAGAGCTGATTTGTCTTGGTGTCTTTAATGTAGAGCTTTAGCGCCTGAGTGTAGAATGTGAATTTGGCTATCAGGACTTTTCCTTCCAAACACAAGGCCAGTGACATTTTAAAAGTCAATGCTTAGATGCCACAAGAAAATGTGTGTTTAGCCATCAAAGCTGAAATATAAAATGGTATGAAGACCGACCTCCATGCTTCAGATATTTCTTGGCTGTCAAAAAAGTATGTTTTGTTACAATGAAATCTGACTTGCACTATGTTTTAGTAGCAGTCATTAATGAATCCAGCCAATTCTGGAAATGCCCAATGATTGGGCCTTTATGTAGTTCCATAGCTGATAAAGTGTATGTCTCTATACCTCTAGTAGATTGGAGTTTTAGAGTTATTGTAAGTATTTACAGGCAACTTAAGTAGCCTTAAGTGAAGTTGTTGCACAGACTGTCGAAACAAAGGCCAAGTAATATATTTGGCATTTGGGTTCTGACAGCATTTAAAAAAACAAAAAGCAGTTCTGGCAGGGATGATAAATAAACTTGTCAGCTGAAAGAGAGAACGGATATCCAAAATTGGACTAGGCATGTTGAAGGATTTATATATTCTCAGCATTTTCAGGACAAAACATATTGGTTTGAATGTATCGAAGGTATGACCTTAAATTCGGAATAAGCAGTGCTCTAGAAATATTGAAAGAGTTGAGTACAAATAACTATTTAGTAAAAATATTCATTATATATATTTTTAAATGCAAAGATGCAAAATTGTATCAAGTACACAGACATATTTTATGTTGTCGTTAATAAAGTTGGAAAAGACACTTGCATCTCTAAAACTGCAACATTTACACAAGGTAGCTTTCCTTGCCTCTCGTTGGCTTCGTGTATAAAAGAAAAAAGCAGGCAGCTTTGTATTGCATTACATTTGTTGTAATTATTTGCCAAACTGGGAAATATGCTCTACTAAACCTAAAAAAAACAATTGACAAGTGCCTTAAGGCAGGTGGTGAATAATTTCTGAATGCAGTCTAAAGTTCTTGTACTGTGGTGGGTTCCCGAGTCTGAATCTTGTCATTTTCAGTTTATGTTGTGCTCACGTGCTTCATACTTGAAACAAAATAATTTAATCAAATTTCCACCATCTAATTGACAAAGAACAAACCTTGGGCTGGGTAGTGCTGCAACTCAGGAGTATTTATTTTGGTGGGCTCTAGGCAAAATATAATTAAACTGCTATTTGTAGCCTGCCGAGTGCTCGATGCATGAAGGGTACTTGCATGAGAGAGTGCACACACAATATGCAGAAAAGAGGGCATAGAGGTCAACCACTTTTTTTCCTTTTTTTTTTTCAGTTTTTTTTTTTTTTTAAATTAGGAGGC
>VUQG01003658.1:18209-39081 GCA_015106755.1 Etia nguti
AACTGAGAAAATGTTTTGTCATCTTGTTTGTCATTGAAATATTTATTTACATAACACTAAAGAAGTTCAGTGGGAACACAATTTCCATTTTCCATCTCATAAGCCGTATATTGGAATTTGAATACTTGTCTATAAAAGTCCTGTTTTTGTTGTTGTTTTTTTCCTTTCTTTTCCTCCTGCATTACTTTTAATGAATATCTGAATGCTCTGCAGATGTCAGTGTGTTTATATCAAGTGAGCAAGTTGAACTGCTGACAGAAGGCGTTAATAAACACAATTATTTTGACTATTTAAATTTGTCTTCACCAACTATTGTATTATAGTTTTATCTCATTTATTTGCCTCAATAAAATTGTACACAACATAAGAGACTAAATAAAAATCCCTATTCCTGTGTACTGTCTGGTAAAGGGCTATAGCCCTCAGAGGCTAACAGTGTGGTTAGATAGTAACCAGTTTTTGTTGGTGCTATTCTCAGTCTGGCTGCGAATCGGTATCCCAATTAAAAAATAAAATAAAATACAGGGAAACCGAGAGAAATTTCCATAACTGCTGTTGGGGGCATATCCCAGTGTGTCTCATTTCATCTTGTTCTTTTGTTATTGGAAGATTTGAGTGGAGCTGTCTAACTTCAAAGTTCCAACTTATTCATGAAAGTGGAACAAAGACATG
This sequence comes from Etia nguti, assembly GCA_015106755.1. Classification (NCBI taxonomy): domain Eukaryota; kingdom Metazoa; phylum Chordata; class Actinopteri; order Cichliformes; family Cichlidae; genus Etia; species Etia nguti. The sequence continues at coordinate 18,882 of VUQG01003658.1, forward strand.
ATGTTGGCGCCTGTCCAAGTTATCAAGAGAGAGTTGGTGTCTTCCACCAACACATTTCACACCAGGCTGATGCATAATTGTCCTTCTGTTTAGCCAGGATGTGGATGCAACAGAAATGAGACATAAAAGAGATGGAAGCCAAAACAGTGACCATGATCTAAGCTTGTGTGCCAATATGTTTCTCATTCACCCTTCAAGGTGGAGAGGTTGCTCAGTTTTTTGTCTTGGGCGGCAGGTGGGTTGCCTGGACATTATGTGTGAGGAATTACATCTCCCCCCCACCCACACAGTCTGTCCACAGCTGCATTTAAAATGTGCCCCCATTAAAATAAACAGGAAGAAGTATTTTTATACATTTCGGTTGTGTGTTTGACTGCACAAGGTCATGAAGCTTAACCCAGAACGTCTCATTTGAGCTTTACATTTAAATAAATGCATTCAGATGAGCCAAAATTGATGTTAAGGGTTACAGCTCATGGAAATGGGAGAAACTCTGTCCCTCTTGCATTTAAATTCCTTCTTATATTGAATAATTACTGAATACAGATTTACATAATGTACTGCTGTTTGTGTGCATGCACTTGCCCCTGAGTGATGATGCATTTCTAGAGTTGTGAATAAAGTGTTTTGCATATGTAAAACAATTTGTATACTTTCCTGATGTTGTTTGAAATGTAACATAATAATACACAGAGCTGAATGACACGCATGCTGTGAGGATCTGTAATCTAAATCTGAGAGAGTGACACATTCAAATTTTAATAAAGCAAAAATAGTAGTGGTTTATTCATCTTTGTAGCACCTTAGTATCCCTAATAATCTCTAATGAACACAAGTTATGTCGCCCATTTATCACTTGGTTAGATGATGTAAAATTGGATTTGCTGTGGCCAGCTTGTTTACCCCTCTCTCACTGTCCAGGAGTTATTGTTTCAGCAGTAGGATATCAAATGCATTGTTTTCTTGTCAAACACTGCAGATTCATTTCCTCAAGTGAGAAATTAAACCCATTTTATCTCTATATCCTCTCTGCCATGATTTTATGCCAAGAATAGCTAAAAAAATCTTACATTAAGGGGAAAGTGGTCTTTCTTGTCCCATAAGCCTTGTAAGTGTGGAAAAAAATGTTCTCCAGTGACATCAAGGGAAATTAAGGGCTATTCAAACCATACTCAGGCTACCCATAATTCACCTCATCGCCTCTCTCTCTCTCTGCAACAGTGTGGACCTGGTGCATGCTCAGCTCCATGTGTGCGAGGGCCGCAGCCTGCCAGAACTCGGCCTCAAACAAGACAAGATCAGGGTGAATGGCTGCGCAATCCAGTGTAGAGTGACAACCGAGGATCCAGCCAGAGGCTTCCAGCCAGACACGGGAAGGATTGAGGTAGGCTTTATTTACAAGTGCCCTCATTGTGTTCGTTTGCTTTGGTAGTGAAGCTATTTATTGTCTACTAAGAAACCTAATGAAGGCGGCAAAGTCCAAAAGAGGCCAACTGATTTGACAAAATCAAAAAGCTTTTTTTGTGATGGTGCAGATGGTGTGAACAAGACTGCATATTGTCAGTCTATAGCGATTGCATGGAAGGAAAAAAAATTAAAAGGTTACTTTCTTTTTGGGGAAAATTGCAAGAATAATAATATAATTTAAAAATTTCATGTGTACATTTTCCACCAGTATCCTGGGATCTCTAAATTCACTAAATCTGCCAGAGGAGTTGAGTGCACTCTACCAAAAGCTAGTGTTTGCGGCATATCAAATTATTTTAACCTTGTTAGTTTATACTCAAACAATAAGAGCCTTGGAGCCGACCATGCGTGCACCTGCATCGTGATCTTGATTTCTGAAAATAGAGCCAGTGATTCCAAACGAGAACTATTACCATAGTGATATGATATAATTTTCCTGTTTTAATGAGAGGGGAGTATTCACACCCAGCCACGGTCTGGGTGAGGCTACTGCTACTGACAGGAACCAGAAATGTAGAAGCTTTCACTGATGGGTTCATTTAAACCGTTAAACTGAGTGGGTTCATCATTGTCTGAAGGTGGGAGTGTTGAAAATAACATTTCTTTGTTTTACAAGTACTCTGTTCCACATTTTGATTAAAAATAATGGATTACCAATGACTTTCTGGTCTTACCAATTAATTCTGTTAAAAAATGGTGAAGTAGAAGTTGTTTTGCATATGGATTTAAATTGAATTTGTCATTTCATTTGGCTCCAAGGGGTTTTAGTTTATTGCCGGGATACGTGGGTCACTGATCAGACTTAATTTAACCTGGAAATATCAGCGCATTAAAGAGCTATCTCCGAATTTTCTTAATTTTAAGCTGTATTATAATAAGCAGCATATATTTCGGGATCACCTTTCAGGACCAAACATCTAATCTGTTTTTAAATACCATCCTCATTAGATGGCATTCTCACGTTCATTACTATTCACCGTGAAAATTGTGTGAGAAGAGTCGCCATGAAGGCGCTTGTGACCTTTTCATTTCAAGGACTTTCCATCTTGTTTCTACTCCATATTTTTCCTCTTCAGCTCCCCCCCCCCTGCAATTCTCAGAAACCTTCCTCCAGCCTACCACTCATCTTAACAATAATATACATATTTCACACATCCCGATTCCCTCTTTATAAAGTAGTCACTCTTCTTTTCAGCCATTTAATTCATTTCCTTCTCCATCGGGTTTATCCTGGTCTCTTTTCCCGTCATCCTGCACCATTTACCTGTGATTTTTGAATGAGGAAATATGGACAATAGAGGGATGCCTTACCACCACCATGCAATGTGAATGAAATGAACATAATCAATAAAGATGGAGGAATGGGACACAAGAGACGGTTAATAAATTATTACTGGACAGCCGTGACTGGTCGGAGGCGGAGCAACACAGTAAAAGGTGAAGGGCACGGGATGAAAGTTATAGGTTGTAATTCACTTGAGGTGTTCGAGGAAAGTCGGGTAATTGGCTTTGAGAAATAACGACACTGAAACTTCTGCGCAGGGTTGGAGCCGATACAGATAACCCTTCCAACACGATGCTCCAAATATTTGAAACCCGTGTGGTTGTAGCACAGTTAGAAGGTGAGAGAGGATTTTTAGCAGTGCTGTGTGTCAGTAGGAAAGGGCTGGAGCCACACTCTTCTTCCATAAAGCACTGAAATGAACGGTCCTTTACTTGGATTAAAAAAAATTCTTCATGTTAGAAAAGGATAAAAATCTGAAAAAAAAGTAATTGCAAAACTAAAGTAAACACTTTGCTCACATTTGCGGTGCTGTTCCTTAGCTTTCTGGGGTGTGTTTGTGTGTGTGTGTGCACGGGCTAAAGCGAACAAAACGGGGAGGAAAAAGTAAACTTTGATAATAATAGACAGCAAAATTTGAACCTGAACTTCAAAATCAATAGGCAGTGTTTTATTTATTATAGGAATGAAGTCATTACTGAGTTTTTCTGGGGTTTCTAGTTACTTTCTCACCATTGGTACATTTTTTATTTTTTTTTTAAATAACGGTTCAGTAAATCATACATTTTTAGACTTTTTGGAAAACAACATGTAGAAGTTAAATTTGGTTAAAAACAATTGAATTTCAGTAAACCTTTACAATATTAACAGCTTCATGCAACACTAAAGATTAGAAAGCAAGGGTAGTGTTTAATTGGCACAGTGTGGAAATACCGCAGAGGTCTGCACACACTGAGTGATATTAAAATCTGATATTAAAAGTTTGACTTGTATTTTTCATGTCAGCTCTTAAATAGGAATTTCTTCAGATGTTGACTACCTGCAATATATACAGTTTCCCTAAACTAATGTTTTTTCTTCTTCTCTCAGTTCATATTCTCCATAAGATGCTTTGCTTATGGACCATTAAAACATTGGAGGAAGCGGAATGAAAAATATGCTAATGCCTTAGCTTTAGGGGAGCGTAGCCTGGAGCAAGTAAAATGGTGTTTAGGCATAGGAGGCATAGAGGAGAGGTTCATAGAGGGAGAAATAAAGTAAGGTGTGAGCGAGGGATGAGGAGTGATGGATGCCGTAGTACAAGCACAGCAGCAGCCCCGTCGACAGAATGACGGGGAGGAATGGACTGCCTGCTTTGGAAGCCGAAGGGGGGGAGAGTATTAAAGCAGCACCTTGACATTTTGTGTTTTAATCTATTTTTCTTCAGCAGACGCTCTTCACATTCGGTGTGTTTGCGAGTCTTTTGGCACGTAAACGCTGTGATCAGTTTAGCTTTGTGAGATATGAAGGTGATTCTAGGAAGCACAAGTGGAAAAACCTTTACTCCCGTAGTGTGATAAGTGGATGATGAAAGACTATTTACTGAACCCTAAAATCACGTTACGGCTGTAAAATAAAGATGGTGGAAATATGGTTTTGTTGTTCACAGCGGGGGGAAACAGTAGGGGTGAGTTTGAGCTTGCTTTATAGTATGCTGAGGTATTGAAGCGAATGATTAACATGTGATCTAAGGGAGCAGCGATCACCCTTCTTTCATCTCGGCGTTTATCTGCTGATCCATCTTCAGAGTTGCTCCATCGTGCTCGTGTCTTCCTTTCCTCTTAACTCCTCTGTGTCCTCCTTTCTCCTTGTCAACAGTGCCCTTTTCTCCCAGTTTCCCATTGTTTCCACATTTGCTCTCAATCTATTACGTCCAACTATCAATCTTCCCTCATCCTTTCATCTCTTCACCTTTAACATCCCTTAACCTTTAACATTACCAACAATCTCTTCCATTTCTTTTCTCACATTTTTCTTTCCCAGCTTCGTCTCTGTAAAAAGGTAGCAGGTAACAAGGCCAAGTCCCGCTGTTCTCCTCTCCTCCCAGTGTTCATTTTATCCAACCTCCTCCTGTTACTCAGAAACTCATTTTACATCTTCCTTTTCCTCTCACTCACTCTGTCTCCACTCTGTCCTTCCTTCCTCCCTTCCTGCTGTCATGTCCTGCTCAGCGTACTAAACCAGGGGAACAGAAAACCCTTACTGGAGCAATACCAGACTACTTCATCTTCTCCTTCTTCATTCGTTGTCCCATTAGTCATAATGTGACGATCAGATGAGGATTTAACTGTCCTCCCATACATCACTTGTCTTTTCTCTTTGACGTGTCAACCAGCATTACTCACATCTGTGTCTCCACTTCCACCACCCCACCCCAACAGCATCCTTCTCTTGTTTGTTTCTTTTAATGGAACACATTTGCATGCGTCACTCAGCGTATTTGATGCGTTTAAAAATGCTGCTGCTTGTGCACGGGTCTACAGGCCTGTGTGTGCCTGTATGTGTGCCTCGTTCATCTGAGGAACTGTTTTGAGTTTGAAAACAGGTTGAGTCCTAATTAGAGGAAGTGTATTTGTCTTGCCTCATCATAAAAACACCTTCAGCTGCACACCATAAACAGACCGGCTCAATCTTATTGGCAGTTTCATCACTATTATCTTTCATTTTCTTCCCTGCCATTAACAGAGCCATCAGTTGCCAGTGGCGACTGAACTTGGTCTTTTATACATTTGAACTCCTGCTTAAAAGTGCTTAGTTTTGACTGTTGATTGATTTCCTTTGTCCTATTTTTATTTATTTTTGTCATGTAAACCTATTTTATATCTGTCAGGGTTACTACTGTAGCCTAACAGCTGGACAATGCTAAAGCTGTGTACTTGGTATGTGATTTAGGCCGGTCCCAAATAAAAAGTGATGCGACCATGACCTGCAGTACTGTGAAAGTCTTGTGAAAATAGGTGCAGTGAGTTTATTTGAGCATGTAGAAACACAAACAAATATAGAGTATATAAGGCAAAAACAGTGTTTGTGTAATTCAAAGTCGGTATTTGGTATGACCAACTGTATTCTTCAGGAATAGCTCTCCATGCTTGTTGAAGGACATTCAGTGCTCCCCTTTCAATGCTGGGTGCCTTTTTGTTCTGTTCTGTCAGATAATCCCACACTGATTCAATAAAGCTGACATTTTAAAATTTCAGCACTTCATCAGACCTGTTGCCACTGATTTTCAGTCCAGTTCTTGTGTAATCTGGCACACCTCAGCCTTTTCTCCCCATTTCCCTGCCTCAAGAATGGCTTCCTGACAGCCACGCGTCCACTGAGACGGTTTCTGATGAGGCTTTAGTGAACAGTAGCTGGATCAACTGAAGGGCCAAATGCCTCTCCAGGTCCTGTGTCAAGTCTTTATTGCATTTTTTTTTTCCCTTGTTTCCTATGAAAATGACTTTCAGATGCTTTAGATGGCTTTTAGTGCTGACACTTGCAGGGGGACACTACACAGCATGCCAAGTTTTTAGTTAATAGCTGAATACTGTTATCTTAAGCTTTTGTCTCTTAATTCAAGTAAAGAAATGGAAACAAATATGTCGTCGTGACAGGCTTTTAGTAACAAAGTGCCTTAAGATGCAAAATTGGGTGTTGAGTTGGGTGCCTTTCATGCTTGAATGAGTCATTGCTCAGTAGCTTATCAAACGAGTAAAAACAGAAACACTAAAAATGGTCAGCTACAAGGACTGGACTGCAAATGTGACTTTTGCACAATACTGTATTCAGGCCAACCAGTAAATGTGCATTCAGGAAAATCCAGATGAGTTTTTCGAGAAGAAACTTTGTACAGTTTATCCAGCTGCTGTTGAAGAGAACAGGCAAAGGAAGTGTAGCTGTTTGTCATAGCTATTTATTAATACTGTGCAGTTAATATTATCGCACAGTCTATATATGCGAAAGCCTGATTTTTGCACCCTTGTTTATTGGATCTAGTGTAGCTTGTATTAAACTTCTGAGACTGCTAAAATTTCATAATCTTTAGATGCCTTAAGGATGCTATAATGTAATTTTAGCTAGTTATTAGTCCAAGTCTGGTGTAGGGCTTTGCAGTCTACTTGTGGTGTAAAAGAAAAACAGACCAATCACAAGGCTGTGTGAGTAAATTAAATTAAACTGCTAAAATAATACTTAAAGTGACACACAATGATGTAACCTTGGCTGTCTGTGCGCTCACTGCCAGTATTTTCCATAATGGTAGTAAAAAGTGTCGAAGTCAGCATTTGTCTATAAATAGCTGTTTGTCACCATTACTGGTGATAATGGTAACCTGATTATTTTATACACAGATTAAAGCCATTCCTTCGCAGAGAGAGACAAACACATTTGGTGCAGTAAACCATGTCATGCACTCATTAGTCAGCAGGATGTAATTTTCCCACACATACAGTATGTAGATGATGTGATGATACAAGATCACATCTACTGTCCAGTGACTTCACGAGAGGAAACGTCTCTTTTGGTTTCCTATAGAACTATACAAGGAAAACACTCCTTATGAAGAATTACACATAAAGCAAGAAAACAGAGTAAGGGACACGTTCACGTTCCCCCTTGTTAACACCCATGACCCCTGACCAGAGCACCAGAAACGCAGACCTGCAGGAGGGCAAACCAGCAGCACTGTGGCTACAGACACACATGCAGCCCTACAAGATGTAATTTCCCAAGAAAAAAGGCTTTGACCTTGAAGGTCGTGGGTGGGGTGATTCCTCCCGTGTGAGTGGTGTCTACACAGGCGGAGTTTGTTGTATCGCTGTGTGAGGAATATGTTTTATCATATTTATGCTTTTTTTTTATCCTGTTTTTGTATCTCATGCATTGAATGCAACAGCATTTTCCCACCCTCCCTTACCCATCTTTGCTTCATCACCATGGTAATTATAGGCCCGTACCAGCCTGTATTTTTACAGAGTGACATTTCTCCCGTTCTTTTATTAGTTTACCCTCGACTGAATTGTCTGCTCATCCATTTGGTGTGCCTCACTCTGTGTGTTTCTACCTCTTTCTCATCTCTCCTTTTTCTATTCTTATTTTTCACTGGTAATTTTTGTTCATCAAAGCCAAATATTTGCTTATAATGTGCACGGAAATGATCATGTTGGCAAATCTTTTCAATGATTTGACAAAAACAACAACTATGTTTGTATTTGAGTCATGAAAATCTCAGTGAGCAAAGTTTCTTACTCGGTTGGTGTAGCTCATTCAGGAGAAATCTATTTTCATTCAAAGACCAGTGCTTATTGAAATTGGGGAAATATGCATGAGCGAACATCGTGAAATGCTTTGTCACACCCCCAATTTTCACTTAAACTGTTCCAGATTTCAGGTGTCAAAGAAAATCCCGACTCTTATGGATAGTCGATGACATAGATTTTTTTTTTTTTTTCTTTTCTTTTTTTTGGGGGGGGAAATCGTTGCCGTTCCTCAGTCTTCAATTTGCAGCGACACAACTCCTCCCAGCAATAAAAGCATTTGTGATTATCTGGTTCTTTTTTTTTATGTTACAATGAGACAAATTAAATAATTCTTGTTAGCAAATTGGTCTGCCGACAAAGTGAGGAGTGAGTGGATGCATCTCAGAGGAATAAAAGAAGCAACAAAACAGATGAGTTTTCAGGCATAAATCCCACCACTCAGACATCATTAGGAGGAGTGATGAGAAAACAAAGCATGAATTAAACACTCAACAAAAGGTGTAGTATATCAGCAGAGGAATGCATATCTACAAGCTGTTGCCCCTGCTATGCACACAGTGGATTCTGAAAATATTCAGACTTGAGACATGTTGTAGATTGTAATTTTATGTTTTAATAATTAAATCTTTGCGTCCGTCTTCACTCTGGAGGAGTCCAGGAAGACGAGCTGCTGCCTTTTCATTGTAGCTGTTGGGGATAATGAAGAATTGATGACGGTGAAAACATGTTTTTTAGAAGGTTAAAGTTTAGAAACAGCTCTTCCACTTATACAAAGACTCACCAGGCACTTCATTAGGTACGCCTTGCTTGTGCTGAATTGGGAGCCTGTTTTTCCTCATCCCACAGGTATTTATAGGATCGAGATCTCTGGAGACTGTTTAGGCCGTTTGAGTACTATGAACTCATTTTCATGTTCAAGAAACCAGTTTGACATGATTTTGTGACATGGCCTGTTATTTTGTTGGAAGGTGCCATCAGGAGATGGGTACAGTGTGGCTATGAAGGGATGGACACACAAATCTGCTTCAAGGTTTGTGTGTCCAGAGACGCTCTTCTACATACCCTGATTGTAATAAGTGGTTACTTGAGTACGGGTCAACCCTTCTATCAGCTTGGAGCAATCTAGCTCTTCTCCTTTGACCTCTGACATTAACGAGACATTTTCTTCCTGCCGCTTACTGAATATTTTCCTTATTTTCCTGATCATTCTCTGTAACCCCCAGAGTTGGTCATGTAGGAAAATCCCAGTAGATCAGCGGTTTCTCAAATACTCAGACCAACCCGTTTGGCACCAACAGCCATGCCACATTCAAAGTTACTTAAATCACCTTTCCTACCCATTCTGATGCTCAGTTTGAATTTCAGCAGGTTGTATTAGCCGTGTCTACATGCATCGATTTGCTGCTATGTGATTTACCTAATTAGACATTTGCATTAATGAGCAGTTGAGCAGGTGTACCTAACAAAATGGCCAGTGAGTGTGCATTCTAACAGGAACCCCTGCTACATTTCTGTCCATATTTTCTACCGGTCTAACTCTGTGTGGTAGTCGCCGTCAGTTTCTCCTTTACGTTACATCTTTCTCTGCTCCCGCTATATCTTTCCCTTCTATTATCCCTTTCCCCTGGATCCATTTCCATCTGCCCTCCTCACTTCCTGCTGTCACCATCAGTTTCCCCGTTTTCTGCGTCTGTGTTTATGTATGTGATCTAGACTGTACATGCAGGTGTGTGGGAGTCTTGGTGTGCAGCACGTTCAGACGTAGATGTGCTGCATGCACACAGGTGTGTTGGTGTGTCTATAATTGAAATTCCCTGCTGTTGACGAGCCTTCTTGCCGTCTCATATTCCTTTCGTTTATGTTGTTTTTCCAGCTGATCCTCCCTTTCCTCCCTCTCTCCTAACTCCTCTCATTTATCATTCCTCCTGTTTTCTGTCTACTCTCGCTATCACCCTCCCATCTCCTCTCTTCAATTTCATATTTTCCTTTACACCAGTTTTCTTTCTAGTTATTATTCACTTTTTCTCTGTCATTTCTCATTTTTCCCCTGTGCACCTGCTTCGGGTCTCTTGCTCTTCTGTTAGTTGATTTGTTTTTTTGCAGTTTCATATTTCTTGTTTTCTTTCACCTTCTTTTCACATTGTTCCTTGTCTATTTTTGCCTCTCCCTCTCTCATACCTGATTTCCACCTCTTATTCTTTCCCCCTTTTGCACCTCACTCTCATGTTACTCATTTGTTTTTGTCGATTTCCCTCCAGTTTCTCTCCTTTCATCTAATTTTGACATGCTCGTTCTGTTATTTATTTTCTTATCCCTGTCTTTTTCACATATTTCTACATCTTTTAAACACTTCTCCTTTCTAAATCCTTCCACTCATTCTCCCTCCTTTCATCCCCTCTATGGAAATCTTTTGCTTATTTATCACTTCTTAGTCCCCCGCTCCTCTATCTTTCTTGTTCCTCCCTTACTCGTTTGTCTCAATCGGATTCCTCCCTTTTCTCCCTCCTCCTTTTGTGCACACCTGGTCTCCCATTCACTCTATTCACAGTATACTTCATCTCTTTGCTTCTTAACACTGCACTATTTGTCATTTTGTTTTTCTTCTTCTCATACCTGGCTGTCATTTCCTCTCTCCTCCTTTTGTTTTCAATGTCTTACTTTCTCTCTGCACTCTGTGTATTCACAGCTCTTATCTGTGTTCTTTCTGTCTCTCACATTTTATATGGAGGATGCTTGCATGTGTTCACACATCTAGTACTAATATAATACAATACTGTATGGTTACAATGAGTGCCATGGCTGTACTGCATTATTGAATCAATACTTCAGGAAACACTTACAGGAAATCAGTACATTAGGAAAGGCTTACCTTTACATTTTTGCTACACACTGTGCATATTGAATGTGTTTAATTTAGCAACAAAAATTAGTTTCTCTTTAGTTGTTTCCCTTTTTGAGTCGGCTGCAAGGGGGGAATGGAGTAACTGGAGTACTGTAGAAATAGTTTTTTGAGAATATTGTTCAGGCACTTACTACTGTAGAACTTCATAATGTTAGAGCTTTCTGATGCTTAACTTCATCTTGTTATTTACTCATAATTTAAAAAAAAACAAACACAATTTGATGTAATTTGTTCTTTAATCTTCCTGCTGTTAGTGTGTTATTGAAAGGCAGATCCATTTGTTGATTTCAGGCAAACTCATTTGTTTGTGCAGATGAAACATTACTGAAGGATGCTCGAGTTCATTGGGACCAAATTTTAGGAAGTTTTCCTTTTTACTGAAAAAGTTGTGACTGACCCTGTAAAAGATGTTTGTTTAAAGACAGATGGAGACGGTTGAGCCTTTAATAAGGGGATAAGATCAGACTTGGTAAAAAAGCAAACTCTAAAATTGCATCAAATGAGAAATTACACCTACACTCAGTGCACTTCAGTGATTATCCACTTCAAATGAGCATTTCTAGCACCTCAGAAGAAAAGAGAGGGGCATTAATGTTTCATTAACACTTCAATTACCTAAAACTTGATGCTTTTCATTAGAGCGTTTTGAAGCTGTATAATGCTAAAAACAGTCTCCTTCTGAAACACGACTGTTTCTGTCAGATTTAAATGACAATAAAATCAAGATCGTTCATTTCTTGAGTGAATGTACCTGAGAGTAAAGACAACTACTGTATCCAAGTGCGGTGAAGCACAGTTATTCAAATTTTGACTGGAGATACATAGAACAAGTAAACCAGGTGTCTTCATTAGTCATTTATCACAAGGCCTACTTTCAGTTTTCCAAAGCAAAATACCGATAATAAGCCAGCTGAATCACAGTGGGTCTACATTCACTGTTATGTGCATGGAAATGTTCTTCATGCAAAAAAGAAGTGCATGCACAAAATGACCATAAGTCGTGAAACATGCAATGGTCAGTTTAGGTTTTGCCACCATGTGTATATTGGTGAATCCAAATTATTAGAAATCTACAGGCTTCTATGTGCGCACAATTTCTCTATGTAAGGAAACAAGAGAACCCCAAAATGAAAATGTTGTAAGGGAATCCCAAAAACCAAAATCAAGAGAAAGTCCAGCTGAGGAAACAGAAATGGAGGTGTCTGAGGAGGAATGTGAGAGAGGAGACGCAAAAAAGACGAGACTCGGGCTGAAATAACGGAGCCGTTGAACGTTGTTTAACCTTCGATGCTCAAGTAAAAATAGAAAAGCTTTGTACATCAAAGCTGATATAATGAAAAGAGATAAGAAGAAACAGGTGGAGGAACAGAACCACCTGATCTGTCAGCCCAAGATAAGAAACTCGAGGCAATTATTGGAAAACAACCATATCCTCAAGCATCAGTGGGATTGGAAATGAGAAGCTAGACTTTGTGTGATTACATTCAATAACAATGGTAGTCATATTTATAAATAAGATTATGCCTGCTAGTGTGTGTTGAAGCCTAAATTATATCAGCTGATTTTGCTCTTTACATTTAATCTTAATTTAATCTTATGCCTTTGAATCTGATTTAAAAATGATTTTTCTGAAAATGATAAGCAACCAGAAAGAAATCCCTTAGTATGAACAAATTCTGATAAGATAATATTGATGAACCTCAGGTTTGTACATGAACTCACTGTTTGTGAATGAGGCCCAATATTAATCTGACCTCATTTTCTTGGGCAAAGTCACAACTTTTAATTGGTATTGTTGACAGCAGCCGCGTGCTTCCTCTGAGAGCGTGGCTACTGAGTTGAACTGGCAGACAAGCGATTCTTTGCATGCTAATTGCAAAGCAGAACAACTGAAGAAGGCTCTCAGGATTATTTTCTCTGGTAGCCATCCTGAAAGTCCCCTGTGTCCTCCAGTGGCCCTGCATTAGCATGACAGGAGTCTGAGCACGCCTTTGTTTCTCAAACATTGAAATGAGCTGGCATATTATAATGCAGAACCGGTGTCGGTGTCTGTCAGTGCACTGGCTTGCACATCACTCAGTTACCTTTTCCCCCTTTTTTTGGGGGGGGGGGCTGAAAAGGAGAATTGCACTGAAATACCTGAGTGTGTTTGAATAGTTGAAGCATGAAACTTTCTCCAGTTAGCTGGAACTGCGGCCGAAATATACCACCGATTTCCCAGAACACATGACATGATTATCACATATCGCTCAGCTTGATTATGGAGATGTTATCTGTTAATAATGAATAGATGAGTGCACTGAGTATAGATGATGTGCATATGTTACTAATGAGCGTAGTTGAATTTTCAGTTCCTCGGACACCAAAACGGTTGAGCTGATCCAGGCATGTGAATCTGGTACAGCATCTTTTCTTCACAATGTCGTTTATCCCAGACATCAGATTTGGATGTGCCGACCAACCCATCAACACCCCCACCCCCCCGTCTTTCTCTTTACATAATCTGCCCTGCAGGCTGTTCATATCTACTCCTTATATTCATCCCACCTCTCCCACTTGCTGCATTTTTGTCCCCCACTCTTGTTCAGTTTTGCTCTCGTCACACATCCCCATCCTTAGTTACTCAAAATCTAGTCCAGCCCATCTTTACTCCGCAGCTCTCATCCTGTAGATTTTGAACTTTATGCGTTTACTTTCAGGTCTTTGATTTCACTTGATTTTTTTTTTTCCCCCTCTCCCTCTTGACATACAGAATATGCATTAGACTTTTCAGTGCACGTGTCCTACATAACTGCTGCTTGGCTGTTGTCGGTTTGTACATGTCGTCTTGTCGGATGTTGTTTACTTTTTTTTTTCCTCCTTCCTTTGTGTCAGCGGAGTGTCTGTGTGTGCACTCGCAGGTTTAGTGATGCGTCTACATCTCTGTACGAGTTTCTCCTTGTTTCTGCATCGGTATGTATGTCAGTGTGTGTGTTTGCGTGTGTGTGTGAGGGTGGTTTTATCAGCTCTTGCAGATGGCCCCAGTCTCTCATCCATCGTTCCACTGAAATGAAGAGCCCTCTGAAGAGTAAAGGCAGAGAAGAAAGGAATGGACAGACAGACATGGAAAGAGTGAGGGGGCGATGACGCATGGAGTTAGCGGGCGGAGTGGTGGGGGTGGGGGAAACATGTTTTGAAACAGCGAGAGGTGGAAATGAGAAGAGGATGATCAAAAGATGGACAGATTTAGAGAAGTAATGCAGAGAGTTGGATCACCAGAAGGGACTGTTTACACACCCTACAGTGTTTTGTGTAAAGTGAACATCTAAGAGCGTGCGATGGGGCATGTGAGAGCTTATAACATGACTGCATGGATGTGAATTGTACCCAACTTATTTGATATTGCACCAACAGACTCGTGTGCTTCAAGCTTGCATGCGTCTTGTTTTTTCCTTCAAGTGGACCTTTCGGAAGTGAATTTTTCCTGTTTCTCATGCACAGCTCGCTGTAAAGGCTTGGTCACATAGCTAGAGGTGTGCGTGCACATTTGTGTGTGACAGTTGGCTTGCATTAAAAAGAGGCTCTTCAAATCGCCACGGGATAAGCAGTGTTTATGATGCACTACCCGCAGGAGAGAAAATAAACAGAAAAGAGACGGAAAGCCAAGAATAAATAAAATAAACACGCGAGGAGAGATGAGGTGAAGGAAGCGAGTTTGTGCTGCACTGAGAAGCGTGCAGCAAGCATTTGGAAAAGGTGAGGGAGGGACAAAGTCTAAGTCTGGAAACAGACTTTAAAGAGCTTGAAAGAAAAGCAAACAGACTCCAGGGTGCTGAGGGGGGGAAATAAGCCACAGAAGTGAGAGGAAGGATTGTTGACAGGTCGAGCAAAGAGGTAGTCAAAGGAAGGAATTGTGACCTAGGAAGCACGAGGTTTTTTTTTTTTGTAAATCGCTTAAGGAACTAACAAGCAAAAGGGGAAAAGAGTAGGAGGTCTGTGTTGGTATGTTGTCCTTTTTGATTATTTCTCTCTGTTGGGCTGTGAAATGTCATTCCCTGCAGACCTCCAGTTTTATTGGAGAAAAAGATGGTAGTAGCATGCAGAGATGGAGGAAAAGAATATAACAGAATAGAAACAGCCATGAAATACAGTAACAAAACTGTGTATTTTGAAACCAAAGGGTTTCTTTCTGAAAGGCATACAAATGTTTTGTTTTTTTGTTTTTGTCCAAGGTCTTTATCAATTAATATGGCTAGTTTGTGAAGGTGTTTTCTTTACTCCCGGTAATCCTCAAATAAAGCTCCCCTTTGGGTTTGGGTTGGGCTGTTCTTACTGAATGAAATATGAAATACAGACGTCTAAGAACAGATTTATATTTAAAAGTAGCATTAGGACAACAATAAAAGCTTTGAACAAGAAATGGTATTAAAATTGGAATAAACGATTTACAGTAATTAAAGTTAGTTTGTTAAGGTGTATATTGGTGGAGAATGAAACGGAGGGGGGAAAAAACGATCGTCAACATTAAAGACAGAAATCGGATTTAAAAAGATGAAAACTTACGGGAACATTTGTGTTGTAACACAAGAAGAACGTCTGACACTATTAAAGGAATATGGTACTGATTGAAATTCAACATATTGAGTTTTTGGAAGAGCAGAGATCCGGGTCCTGTGCTATGAGTAGTAGTACAGTAGTAGTAGTTCAGCATACCCAAAGCATTTTTTAGGCTTAGCAGCCACATGAAGCTGGTTATCAACTTCAAGTTATTCCAGGGTTTCCCCTGTGCATTCATATGAAAGGGATGGTCCTGGCAGCATCTGACCAACCACAAAGATGGAGAGAGTGTACTTGCAGTAGAGTGGGTGATTTTTATAAAGGATGATGAAACTATAATATTAGAAAATTAAACACTTTATTAATATGTGTGCACTTGAGGTGCTGTTGTCAGTAAGATGGGACAAGATCTATAAAGTTTAGCCCACTTCAAGCCAGGAAGGAAAGCCAGCAAAAACGCTGACTGTATAAGATGACAGGCCTGTCACTAGTTACACTAATAGTGTAACTATATTTTTTTTTTAGCCACAGGAGAATCTGATGGATTATTATCTGGTACGGTGGTGTGAAAAAGTCTCTGATCCCTTCCTGATGTGAAATGTTTCATCAATCATCAAATGCAGTTTCTAAATGAAGGTGTTTATTCTTAAGGGGAAAAAATCCAAACCTACACGGCCTTCTGTGAAAAAATGATTGCTGCAGGGTTTTTTTTTCTTTAATAAAATCTGCTGTCCCATGCACAGAGGGATGTTCCAGAAATAGTGATGACATTTTCTAGAGAATCGATTGGTCAGTAGGAGATGATTTCTAATCTCAAACATAACCTGCTCTGGAGCAGCATGAGATGCCGTTGCGATTTTTACCCCAGTAAAAAGCCATCGATAAAACCGAGGGTTACCCCGATGTTACATGGGCATAACTGGTTCATAGTACAGGGCTCTGTCCAGCAGTGGCATGTGCTGACTTGTACAGAAAGGCAAGCAGAGCAGTGAGTGTACAGACTGCATACCTGTGCCAGAGCATGATGCAAAGAAATTGAATACAAATTCTTGCTGCTTTTCCAGTGTTACTTTTAAGCCTCATTGAACTCATAGAAAACTGTGGCCACTATGTTTTGACACAAACTTTATACCTTTTCCCTCTATATACAGAAAATGATACCCCTGACTGAAATTGGATTTGCTGTGCCCTAACATAAAGAGCTAAAATATTTCTACACTGCTAGAGGATTATGTGGTATAAAATGCTAAATTCAGGACTTTGGGAGTTCCAGTAATCCAGGCCAGTTATACCAGTATAAGTAGTATATTGCAAAAGGCAACCAGTCGTTGTGTGTGACAGAAAAGGTAATGAGACGGGGGAATTAATGGGTAAACTGGAAGATGCTGTAAGAAAAGAGGAATAAAAATAATCTGGGAAATGACACCTAATCTAACTCCAACCCTGTTTGGCTGATCCACAGACACCACCAGTGGCTGGGCTCTATTAGTTGGACATAATGAGCGAAATGTACAGCACTGGCGGGAATGGAATAATTCGTTTCACGGCTGTGGATTAGGACTGTTCGTGCTGGTTAAACAGATTTTTCATTGAATATTGCTGGAATAAAGGCAATTAAATTAAAATTTGACTGAACATTAGCAATTGGGCAAGAATTGGATTTTGACTAAAGCTCTTATCTAGTCCATATGCTATACGTGAAACCATCCATGTTAATGCGACGTGTAATATGAGACACGTAGCAGACTGGGCTAAAGCCAGGGTTCCTCATTTAATTCATTTCCAGGTACAATGTGTATAAATATACACTTGGTGATTTTGTGTCGTTCCTGTTTTGAGAGCTGCCGTCTGTTCTTGTTTATATGCTGCATTTGTGGTTAAATCCCTCTAACTCATTTTGAATTATGGGCTGTTGCTCCAGGCTCCGGCAAAACCATTGATCAGGCACTTTAAATGTCAGCAATAATGAACTTTACCTGTTGACGCCAGATTAACTCTTCTTTCAGTTAGCAGACATAAAAAATGAGGTTCCTTTTTAAATTGGGGCTACACACTCACTCACTCTGTTCATCTTTGTGTTTGTTTTTATTATTTAGTTAAATAACGTTTAATAAACCTCTTTGGTTTGAGCTATGTATTCTGTCAGGTAGTGAAGGTCTTAAAGTTTCGAGTTCACCAGGCCATCTGTGAACCAGACAAGAACTCAATAACAAAATAAAGTCCATATCCACGTTGAATAGATAGCTGCAGGATTTGGCTTCAGCCCTACAGCTCGACCATTTGTCTTCCATTTCCATATTATCCCCATTAGCTCCCATTCACATTCTTGTCTCTGCCTTTCTCTGCCAGGTTTGCCTGTATAATGTACTTGCTTCAGGCTCACAGGTTGCAAAGTGTCCATTCCTCATCCCACAGATGTTTTCGCTACTTTTCTGGGGGGCCTGTGAAGTAGCGAACTCCCGCTCTTGTTTCTGTTTTCTCAGCCTGTGTATGTGTGATACTTCCCTAGGTCATGTATGAAATGAATGAAACACTTCCACACCTTCTACAAATGCTTTTCTCAGAAGCTGTTTGAGCCGATATGCTTTACAGGGTGGTATTTGTAAGCGATAAACCACATGGAGCCTATTGTCCTGATGTTAGGTCATGCTGAAAGCAGCCAATACCTGTGCAGCAGAGGTTTATGGGGAATGTACAGTAATGGCTGAACGCTGACACGTTACTGCCATGTCGCTGCTTTCATCCAGGAATGAAGTCAGTAAACTGAAAATGTTCCTGCGTTAAATGCGGGGTGGATTATTGACCGTTGAGCCGAGAAATGCCGCATTTAGCAGGGTGGTGTTATTTAATGGCCTCGTTTGCACAATACAAACAACCAGAATGCTGGAGGCGATGATGTGACATGGGCATTTCTTGTGAACATATTTATGTTGCATAATTTAGCCAATATTAACAGATGTAACTACAGGTTGATATCTGAAGCGTGAACCAAACTTTTGTTTGGGTTACAATTAGAAACATTTCCTGCCATAGCATAATTTTGGTTTGAGTCATGCCAGGTTATTTGGCAAAATCCTAAAAATCAAAGACACGTACTTTGTCCACCTACATGTACTTGGTCCCCACTGGTCTCTTCATTTCAGAGACATCGTTCCCTCTCTCGCTCCTGTTTGCGCTATAGTGTCTTTTTGTTTTGTTAAAGAAACTCGGCAGGGGGAGAGGACCTCAGCAGAGACATTATTCTTCGATAAAAATTTCTGTGACCTTTCATTTTTACAATAAAGTACAACCTCAAGACACCTGAGTTTGCTCAGTGCCATGTAAGCCCAAAGCCAAAGTGAAGTCAGCTTGATGTCTCTGGTGTGCTGTGACAGACAGTGTGGTGCTGAGCTGAATGATGGTAATACACAGGACTGAGGATAAAAAATAAAATAAAATATCTTTTTAACTTTTTGAAAAGCTGAGACAAATGTCCCACTTGTGTCCTGATCAAACTGAGGTTTCACAATCGTGTTTTTAAGTTTCTGTTTTAACCAAAGGAAGCTACGTTCCTCCTCATAAGAATACTGTTACTTTTTAAGACCTGCTTTGCACAGTTTCATATTTTATGTCTAAAAATAATTGCAGGTGAGGGTGACTCAGCAGTAAGCCAGTGCATTTCTCTCTTTGGTACGACCACATCATTACCCTTCTCTGATTATTTACTTCGGCTTCATAATTGTGGAGAGAGCAGCAGGGTTGTGAGTTTAATGGAGAGAGCGGAATTAAATGCAATGCTCTTGTGTTTCACATTTGTGTTCACAGATTTATAAGTTTGATTTGAGCATGTTGCTGATGTGTGGGCTGACATCCTTTGATCTGATTAGAGAGGGCAAGATCACCTGTGTGCATGGGTTTGTTTGAGCGTTTCATGAAAGAGGATAAATGGACCTAATGTCATTAATGCCGGTCATGTCGACCCCTCGCAAAGACGGCATGGCTCTGAAAGCCACTCATAAATCTCGCATACTGCAGAGAGGGAGAGGAGTTGGGGTCGGCGGAGACCAGTGGGGACAGAGGGCAATAAAAGCGTACAGAGAGAAAAGAGAGAAAATGCGAGATGGATGCTGAGCAGACAGCGAGGACAGCTTTCCTCTTCTCCCTTTTTCTTCCCAGTGTGGCCATCTGTACAGAGTGTGATTAATCATCCCGTATCCCCAGACATGGCAAGCCGATGCTGTGACACTCAAAGTCTGTGCGTGTGTGTCAGTATTGCACTTGTGTATGTGTCTCTGTGCTTTTTTTGTTGTGCATTTTAATTCTCTCGCCAAGAATTTGCATGTATGCACATGCCTGTTGTATGTTAACAACAATGTTGCTAGCCTGCTCGAGTGCGTTTGCTTGCCAGTGTGTTGGTGTGTGCGAGCGGGGGGGGATGCCACAGACAACTTGTGTGTATGTGTGACATTTATGACACATTCTATTTGTTTATCGTTGTGCTGCCACCAGTTACGACCAGTCCCCGTGGCAACCAAGCATCATTGATGGTGTTAATTAGCGACATGTCCCAAATGGTCTGCTTGAGTGGAAAGGGAGAGAGAGACTAATGGAAGTGGTGTAGGTGTGAGAATTTAGGACGGAAGAAAGCATAAAAACAAATGATTTAAAGGAAATGTAATCATATCCCCACTACATTGTTTTTTTTTTTTTTTAATTTAAAAAACAAAAAAAAAAAAAAAACAAATTTTAAAAAAA
>VUQG01003660.1:10351-35588 GCA_015106755.1 Etia nguti
CAGAGAGGGAGGAGAAAAAAAAAAAAAAAAGAAAAGGAAAAAAAAAAAAAAAAAAAACCCAGCAGAAAATATCGGGGAGGAGATCGGCGTCCTTATTCCCGTGGATAGTGAGAGCGACTCTTATCTGCATCCGCCTTCTCCGCTTCCATCTCTTCACACCGCCGCCGAACCGATGTTCACTCCTCCTCCTACTAGTCCCTCTGTCACAGAAACACACACACTCACTAGCGCGCGCCCCCACAAACCCACGCGCACACATACACACACTGCAGTTGTCACCACCAGGCTATAGAGCTTTGGGAATACTGGGACCTAGTCCCCAGGATTACCCTATAAACGTCTGCGCCATGTGTGCATAATACAGGAGTGAAGTGATCATTTATGTCCCCTCGAATCAACATTCTACATAATACTGCAAGATATGGCTCAGAATTCAACCCTAATTGCTGAAGTGTAATTAACTTCTCACATCAGCACCACTAAGCACATTGCTGACCTGACAGCTCCTGGGACTCGATGCCCATTCAAGTGGCATCAATTCAACCAAGCTGAACACAGTGCATGTAGTGTGGAGCGCACCCTGGAGGACTTGAAATGAACCCAAAGATTGCAAGCGTTAGGCAAACTGGAGATGTAAACTTGAAACAGAAATTACCGTGGGTATAGGATTTTAGCCAGTCTGTGATTTTAGATGTGCAATGTGCAACCATTGACCTATGTCAGCTGTGCACTGTGTCAGAGATCAAGAGACTTTTAATGTTTATTTCTGACGTCTTTTTATGAGTCATTGTGGGTTTGATGTATTGCTTTTAGATTCCTTTTTTAAATATATCATTCCAGAGAAATAAACAAGCACCAATTTCAAAAATTTAAAAAACAGTCATCTTGATCTGTGTTCAAGTCGCAGTGGCAATGCTATTGTAAATATCTTTTAAACCAGGAACTATATACAGTATTTCCAGGTTGTCCGGTGCAGCTCTCCATAACAGTCCCAGTTTCTCGGGTGGCCCTTTAGGAAAATGAATTGTTGATTTAGATTGTTGTTTGAAGGCATTCTGTGTGTTGCAGTTTTGTGATTCTTACTTTTAGGGAAAGAGCCACTGTGGTTCTCTCAAAACTTGATAATGCATTAAAAGAATATGTAGCAACATTTTCTCACGTAACACACTAGAGCTTTCCAACATAATTAAGCCACTGCATTTCAGAAAATCAACTGTAAACTGTGTTATCTTTTGAAAAAACAAACAAACTGTGAAACATGGTGAAAAAGCAATTTATATAAAAGTGATGAGCAAAGAGAAGACAGTTATGACTGATTATACCATGATCAGATTTGTAATGATATGTGCAGATGCAGTAAAGGCAAAACTGGATGTCACTGAGATATCACATGTGAGAATGTACAAATTCTTCCTGAAAGACAGAGAAAATTAATTGAAGCTGGAGATTTTTGAATGAGATGTGTGACAACATCTGAATGATATGTCACAGCTCATGCCAACCAGATGTTGTAATTTTAACAACCCCACAACCACTACTTCATTATGTTTAGCTTTCATAGCCATGAAAAGGTTGCTAATGTAATTTCAGGCACGCTCTATATGTATTAATGTTGGGTTGCTAAATATTAATTTTCAGTGCAAATAATCTCACAACTGCAACTGTCAAAGCTGTTGAGTTTTTAAAAGCAGTGTTGGTTATTTAACACCACCACCTAGTGGTAGAACAGATTGTCTGCAGCAGTGCTTCAAACCAACATTTATAACGCTGACCTTGATGCTTTCTTTTCTACAGAATCATGTTTAGTTTAAGCGAATAAAACTTTTTTTGAATTCGGTATTTATTCCTCTCTCACAGCAAATTCAGCGTGCTGCCTTGAGTGGCTGGTAATTTAGACTCCATGGCCAGAAGTTACTTTTTATTATGTATTTTAAAAGTATTTTAAAGGTAAGTTAAGGTATTTTTCTGCATTTACACAGTCTTTGTCTTAGTTCTAAATTGTTTTGTGAATGGCAGGTTATAATTATTATTGTTATAATAATAATAATAATAATAATAATAATAATAATAATAATAGTAAGAAGAAGAAGAAGAAGAAGAATTTATTAATGAATTCGTTTATTTTTCCATTCCAACATGTTATTTGGGGTGAGCATTTCAAAAAATACTGTGTATTTACTGGGAACTATTTAACTCACGCTCAAAGATCACCCATCCCACTCAAGATCATGCTAGCTTTACTTTATTATTATTATATTTTTAAGTTTAGTCCAAGTTTTGGGCAATATTGCTGTACGGATAAGTGCGATTTTCCAAATCTTAATCATGAAGCAAGTGGTTGGCACTGTTGCTTTAAAGCAAGAAGGTTCTGGGTGTGACATTCTTGGTTGTCTAGGCTTTTTTGTGTGAGATTTGCATGTTCTTTGTGTGCAGATGGCAATCTGGTAAACAGGGTGCACTGTAGAATTGATTTTATTATTGCTGTTGTTATCACAGTTGCTTTCTTGTTAACTAAAGATGCCGTGTTGCAAAAAAGAAATATCTTTTGAAATTAAGAGAGGTCGTAATGTGTTTGACAGCACTGCAGCTATGGATCTGAGACCTCTAAGGGGTTGATAAAAGCTCTGACTGCAGCGAAGAAGTATATTATTTTATTCTTATCTCCTCTGACTCTGAGTCTAACGTCTATGGAGATGAGAGAGATGCTTTGATGTTACTTAGTTGTTAAAGGGTAATTTGCAATGGCCAGATATTTGAGGACAACCTCTGCTTTTTGATCTCTATAAAGCAGCAGGACTTTCTGTGAAGAAAAATATTGTCACAGTTTAACAACAGTGCTGCCTGGGAAAGTTTTGGTATGCTCAGGTTCTTTGTGACACTATTACAAAATGCTCACTGAATACAGTACAGAATTCATAATGAATTCTTTTCCCTCTCCTACTAATGGTAAGTCTGGGTGGCTCAGTGATGTCTTGGCAGCTTTAATGGTACATTAGCGGCAGAGTGACACAGTACCTCTTCTTTTACGACATCAGTGTGATAACACTTCAGCCAGGCAGCACTCGCTGGAGAATTAAGCAAACAAAAACGTGAGTAATCTGTCTGGCATCCATATTTACATACAGTCATCCTCAAAAAGTAAAAACATATATAATTCACCTTAAAGCTATTTTATAATAAAACATTTAACAGGTTTTAAACGGCTGGCGAATTACTGAGGCATACACGCTGTTGTCCCGATAGATGACTGAAATCTTAACAATCGCCTACAGATGGCAGTAGTGCACGGCAAGGAAAAGAGCGAAAACGGTACTCTCGCGTTATTTGCAACGTCACGTCAGTCCATGATGGCTGAAGATCCTGGCGGAACATTTTTCAATTTCTCAGTGATTTTTCTTTCTTTCTCTTTACCTCAGCTTGCCATAGAGACATGGCAGGACTCACAGCCACGTTAAGCGTCCACAGATCTTTGGTATCGTCATGCCCAAGAAAGGGAACCGAAAACGGCTGAAATTTAAGGCCGGGGACGTTTGTTCGGAATCAGGTAGGATATGATTAGCCAGAAAGCTAGCCCGCCTTCTGCTCCCTTCTCACATTCTGCTGAAGTTTCTGTCATGTTTCCCCAACTTTATAAAGCCAAAAGGCATTCTGCAGTTTTACAGGTGACCAATGCGATTTGCAGTGTTTGTGTTATTCTTTTAAGACGGCAAGTTCATTTAAAATCACGTGACAGGTCAGCAGGGTGCGCTAGTAAGCTTAAAAACTGTGACACTGAAAAGTTCAGCTAATGATCTGCTGTTGTTTTCCTTAGTCACTGTAGCTGATTATGCTGATGCCGACCCAGCCGTTGTGAAGTCGGGGAGGGTGAAAAAGGCTGTTGTAAATGCGATTGAAAAAGAAGGTAAAGCTTTGATGACTGAAGTTATACTGTGTTTGATTCCTGTCCTGGTGCTTTACTTATAATCTTCTGTTTCAGTGAAATTACTCTGCGGCCTGGAAGCATCGCAGGGTGCTGTAGAGGAAGTCCTCTCCTCCGCAGTAAGCGTCAAAGCAGACGCTTTGGGCAGTAGCGACGAGCAGGACCCTGAAGAAGATGGAGAAAACGGAACTAAAGTGTCCCGCAAAAAGAAGAACAAGAGGAGAAAGGGTATCATTTCACTTTAGCATTAATGTTACACCCTGACGGGTTTCTAGCATTAAGAAAAAGCAAAATTTCCATTCAATAAAGATTTAAAAAAAAAACAAACAAAAAAAACAAGTCTCACAACAGTCAACCCATTTTGGGGTAAGCTGTTGCTCATTTGTCTAGCAACTGGAAGGTCAATGGTTTGATTCCTCCCACCTCCAAAGCTTACAAACGGATTCTTAAACAGGATGCTGAACCCCGAGTTTACCCTGATGGATCCAATGGAGTTTGATGGACTGTGAACATTAGGGTTAAGATGCACAGACAAAAGTGCGTGTACACATGAATGTGTATGAATGAGGTTTGTAGTGACAGATTGAGTAGAAAAGCACTTTATACCAGTCCATTTACCATTACTTTTTAACACAACACCCAGTCTCAACAATAGGTCAGGAACAGTTTTGCTCCACTTCAGAATACACTGTAATCAATCAAAAGCACACTAATTGAACAAACACCCTCTGAATTCCACATCTGATTAGTTTCATTGCAGCCCATGACAAACATATGCATTCATACACAAGCCTGCACAGTCCGGCTGACTGGGGAGTGACCTCAGTGAAGTCAACTTCTGTTGTAATGGGGAGGCAAGCAAATACAGAAAAACAGACATTGAAAAAAAAAAGAAACAATGGATCACTGGTAGTCTGCCTAGAAACAAATTCTCAATATTAAAGCTTTATTAGAGAGACATTTCAAAGCGTAGCACTACAGCACTAAGATACCTGGTACGTCAATCTATCCTCACTGACCAGCAGCTGCCACTCTCAAAGGGGCCCAGGTTTAAAATATACAGAAGTAGATATGAAAAAAAATATGCTTAAAACACTATAAAGCAGTACATTAATTCCTGCACACTAATATTGTGTGACACCAACAGGGAGAGAGGTGTGCACTTTCCTCACTCCACCGGTCTGATAGCAGCTCACAAAACATCTGCTCCACCTATAGATGATTTTATATACACAACACGGCTAATTAAGACATGTGCGCCTTTTTTACTTCAATGCTAACGGCCGCATTGAGTATATAAATATAATCACAAAAATTTGTGGAACATTGTCCAATATACACTTCGAAGCTAGTAAGTTTAACTTGGTACTGATTCTGTTTTTTTTGTTTGTTTGTTTTCTTCACAGAAAATAGTGAGAGCAGTGATGGTGTAGATTATCCGGTGGATATTTGGTTGGTGCTCTCCTCCTATATTCGGCCTGAGGATGTGTGCAGATTTGCTCTAATCTGTAGGAATGCCTGGACGGTCACTTGCACTGCAGCTTTTTGGACCAGGCTCTACAGGAGGTGAGGTGGTTTTGTGATTACTTGCGTACTGGCACTGATAAAAGTATTGACATCGAGCAGTCGAGTGTTTGTGGTTTCCACTGTTGAAGGCACAGTATACGTTTATGACCTGCTGGTTACTGGATTCATGCATTTGAATGGTGCTATGTGATTCACTTACAGCAGTAGTTCATGTGGAATACAAGGAAAATGTAGAGTTTTCATGCTCCCACCTCTGAGATTTGTATATATTGTCAGCATAGGGGAAAATTAAATGTGTCATCCTACAGATAATAGTCCTTGATAAAACAGAGTAGCACATCGTTAATGTTGTGATAGAAGGGGTGAATGCAGTGAAAACTGTAAAACAGTGTGATTAGTCCCAGTTAACATCACTTCACAACATTCCTCCTTTTCTCCTCTCTCTTTTTAAAGACACTACAGGATTGATGTTGAGCTGCCATTCCGCCTCCAGCCTGTCTCTATTGAGAAGATGCGTTTCTTACGGGCCTGTGTGATTCGCTCCCTTTTCCACTTATACGAGCCCTTCACCTTGCGCGTGTCAAAGATTCCTCCACTGCCAGAATCCACACCCACTACCTTACTCAACTCCAAGGTAAAGCTCCTCAAAGACCTTTTTTATTATAGTTGAGGTGGAGCTTTTTGGTTTACCTGCAGTCATTTGCAAGCAGATGGATCTGTTTGCGTATGACTGATATTTGTGTGTGATCTCTGCTTTGTAGTTGGATAGAAAAATAATCCAGTGTTTATCAAGATTATTATCAACACCGATATGATTTTAGACTTGAGGATGCAAGTTAGTACTAGACCAAACTTTCTTTCATGTGAAGGGCTTTTAGTGTGGCTTTACTGAAAACTCTGATCTCAGTTTTTACACATGAAAAATGCATATTTCTCAGTTTGCTCAACTTCCTTTCCAAGAAATAACTACGAACATCTGCAAAGAGGAGAACTCCCAGCTAGAATTTCATTGTGTAAATGTCTGCCTTTTTCCTTTTACAGTGTTTACTTTTCTGGGTCAAAAAGGTGTCGGGGACTCGCTCTGAAACGTTGTGGGAGTTCAACTTCAAATTTTTAAAGCAGGTAACAGTCTTTTCATTTGGATACCCTGTATTTGCCATATTATTATCTGGGGTGGGCATTTCTAATACTATTGTGTATTCACTAGTAACTATTCGACTCATCCTCCAAGATCACCCACCCACCTCTGTTCACAAATGACGAGGCATACTTGTGGTGCACCTGTGTCATGGCAGAGTTTGCACTGGAGCTCATTTTGGTTTAGTTTTCTGAACCTTTTCTCAGCTGTAGTAGTCCTCAGCTTCACTTCTTTCTCCTGTTTGTGCATTGCTCCACACAATTTACTGGATCTTCCCCATGCTGGAAACCCGTAGTTCTATTTTTGTTGTTTAATGCTCGTTGGCAAACGACTTCTAGGTGTATTATTGCCACCGTCTGGCTGTAGAGGTGCATTACATTCTATGAAGCACTGGAAGAAGTGATTTTAAGAGAAGTAGACAATACAGAAATGTTTTTTTTAAATATTTAAACTAATATTTTAATATTTGAAAATAAATCATAACCATCCTTTTATATCCCTACATATATGTAGGTATGTATCGACTAAGATACAGCAGTTGAGTTTGATGATGTATCTTATTAGCCTCAGATAAAAGGAAACGGCTTGAAAAAGCTGTTTCTCCATCCATTTAGTTCCACTACTTAATGTAGACTGACTAGCAACTTTTCTGACAAACACTCTGTTTGGTTCATAAATAGCCGTTAATGGCTTATTGTGAGTTCTGCTGTCATGTTTTCTGTTTTGAATGTGTCTCTCTGGTGTCTTTGTCTCAGCAGGGAAACGGTAGGAATGGTTGTGCCAAGTCCTTGCATATGCCTAGACAGTACGAAGATGTTCACATGAATCCGGACTCTGACTGCTATGTGCTTCAGGTCACCACCCTCAACTTCATCTTCACCCCAGTAGTCATGGGCATGACGCTGAGCCTGGCAAGTAACTCACGTTGTTTTTGTTTTTTTCCCTTTTTTTTCCCCTACTTTAATGTTCCTTTGAGTACTGGTGTGTGTTATTCTGCAGCTGATCTTTACAAGGTAGCGGTGTGAAGTGCTGGATATAAAGTTTTTAAATGTATATAAAAAGAGTTTTACTCAGTGAAAGCAACTGTCTAGTGGCATATACAACCAATCACTAGGTTGTTGTGGTAACTCTTGTTTGAATTGATTGATGCTTAAAATAAATGTAATAGTCCTCGCTAGTAAACTATTTTATTACACAGTTAACGTTAAATAACATTAAGATTAAAGAACAAAGATCTGGATGAAGACCTCAACTAGCTAATGATGCTACCCATTAACTTGCTTTTACCAGTTAACTATTTTTACTGTGTTAAACGTCTTGAAATAAGCTAAAGTTAAAAAAGGAAATGTGATCAAAATGAAGTTTGGTGTCAGTGAATCTGCATCTCCAAATTTTGATCAATCACACAGGAAGGCTTCAGAGAGCTCTTATGTGTCATTGTTCATGAATGCCTTCCTCTGAGGATGTAGAAGTTAGAGGAAGTTTTGATAACACTACATTGTGATGTTGCATTGTCTGTGCAGGGCTTTTAAAGTGAGCATTAAATGCAAAACTCCACTTCTGTTGAGTTTTTACTGAACACCAGCTTTAGTATTAACGTCATTCGTTGACATATCTTGAAATACAAAATTTTAACCCTGTGTGTTGTTGATAATATAAGACATTTTTACTTTTCTTTTTCCAAAAATCTTCTGTTAAATAAAGTTACCGTATATGTTTCCTCACGTGACAAAGGTATAATTCTTCTTCTGAGCTACAGATTTGAAACTTTTACCTATTGTTTTTGCCTCCTAGTTCACAATCAATGTAAGCACAGACATGCGCCACCACCGCGTTCGGCTTGTGTTCCAGGACTCGCCACTCCAACGGGGCAAGAAAAGAGCCGATCAAGGTGGGACCCAGGTGGTGTTGGATCCTGTACACAGTGTGAAGCTCATGGACTGGTGGCATCCACAGTACCCCTCCTTAATCTACTCATGAGTCTCTCTTCTCAGCCCCGACTACAGCAGGCCATTGCATCAGGAACCTCATTATTATCTCGCTACACTCATAAAAGACGATACTTGATGGTCTGTATATAATGTTCAGTGAAGGTTTTTTGCACATACACATTTTGATTGTGATTGTGAGATGTTTAGTGAAAACCAACACTGAATTGAAGTGAGAAGGTCTGGTCATAGACACATGGGAGAGGGGGACCCTGTAGTATAATTGGTGCGATTTTTTTTCACAGACTACATTGCTGCATGTTGAATATACATGTATAACACATTTTCTACTCTGGATAAAAAAGTTTAGAAAGATCATGGAGGGATTAAAAGGGGGGGAATTGTACTTTGTTAGATATTTGATTTTATAGTCGCTTGAAAATTCTTAAAATACTTTGGCATGTTACTGCAACAGCCTTTCGATTGATTTAGTATTATGTGAAAAAGATTGAGTCAGCTCTGCACTGAAGGGGCCAAAGAGATGATTTACCTCAGACATCATCTGCTGATGCAGGCAGTGTTTTGTTTTCGCTTTTTCTTGGTTAAGAAGATCTTGATTGTCTTGCTGACTGTGAGCTGTGTTCTTTGCTTGCCACCCTTGCAGTGTTTCTTTACTTTAAACTTTGAACGTGTTCAGTGTCTTCATGTGTGTTGAATGTGTGTACAGTTTTACCAGTCACATGACGATGGTGGGGGGAGCTACCACTAATACTGATTTATCCGTCCATGTGTTTGACAGAGTCACAGTAGACTTTTTTTTTTTTTCTTTCCACAGCAGACAGTGTGACTTTGGGAACAGTTTGTGAAAGCACAGGTGGAGTTATTGATGATGCAATTTTGCTTTGTTTCCCAGTAAGCCATTACACCATGCAAACGAGTAAGACATCCCCCAGGTGGAATATAACAATCATTCATCAACCTGTGCTTTCCCTGCTGTGACAAATTAAAAAGTCTGTTTAACCTGAACTTATTTGCACATCTTTTGTGAGATAAGAAGTCATTAGATTTAACCATATGCGGTTGTCATAGATGTCTTTTTGGTGACGTTACCCAGTAGCAGAGGACGGCTGGTTTTTCTGGTTGGTAGCTGCTGATTGCTTTTGAGTTGGGGACTAGTTTTAACAAATCAAAGTTTCATTGATAAATCACTGCAGTGAAATAAAAACTGAAACTGCCAAATCAGAGTTCTCTGGGTTGCCTTTGAAATGTTGAACAATGTATTGTTTTTATTTCCCTCTTATGGTCATAGTAGGTATTAACAAAGACTTGATAAGGTACCATTTTGTACAGATGATCCACAGAACTGAAATGAGAATTTTCGGCTCCAACATGCACTGGATAATCCTCCTTCACAACTCATACGTGTGAAGGTTTTCTCATGCTGCTTCTAGAATTAAAGTAAAAGAGTTGTGCTTCTCTGGCCCCGGATAAGCGGAAGAAGATGGATGGATGGATGGATGGAGTTGTTCTGTATTGAGAAATATAACACTGGGATCCATTCAAAGTAAACATTTTGCTCAAAAAAACAAAACAAACGTCAGATTCCAGTGTGTTTGTGTGTGTGTGTCGGGGGGTCTCTTTACTGATATTTGTGATATCTGGAATTTAACCTACAGAGGGCTAAATTCAAAGACTCCCTGAAAAACAAAGCGAATAAATGATGCAGCATGCAGTCCACTTTGCTGAAATGTAATTGCAGCCACTCAAAACGGTACTCAGTCGTTTGTATAGTCTCCACGGCCTTGTATGCATGCCTGATGATATTGGGGCATGCTTCTAATGAGTTGACTCTATAAATGTCTTTAAGTGGCCCAGCCAGAACCCAGACTTGAACCTGACTGCACTTCTCTGGAGAGAAGTGAAAATTGCTGTACAGCAACAAATTGCATCCAACCCGATGGAGCAAGTGCAAAGAAGAATAGGAGAAACTGCCCAAAAACAGGTGTGCCAAGCTTGTAGTATCATGCTCAAAAAGACCTGAGGCATTAATTCCACTTTCAATAAAGTATTGAGCAAAGGGTGTAAATACTTGCCTATTACTACTTTTTTTTTTTTTTCTTCCTTATGATTATTGTGTGGAAAATTTCGAAAAATTAATCCATTTTTGAATAAGGCTGTAACATGAAAACATGGGGCACAAGTAAAGCGCTGTGAATGCTTTCTAGATACACGGCATCACCTGATGCTACTTGTAGTGACACTGACCCCAGCCAAATTCAAAACTACTTTTTTTTAAAAAAAAAGGGCAAAACATGAGGGAGGGGGGCGCGGGGGGATGTCGGTGACCTCTACCTGGAAAAACCTTTACCGTTTGTGGGGGTTCTCATAGTTGCCCTTCTAGTGCGCCTGTGAATTTCATTAACATTAAAGCAGCTGAACTTGATTAACCAGATCAACATCCCAGAAGTTCAACTGACTTGACGCTACACTCTCATTCAAAAGTGTTTAATTTTGAGCAGTGTGCAACAAAGACTGACATTTGTTAACTGAAGATCAGTCAACAGGCTGCACAATGAAACAGTCATAACAGATAATAGCGTTTTCCTTTCGTTTAGCTCTTTGAGTGTTTTTGTTAAAGGACTCGGAACTAACTTTGCACTCAACAGGCATCACGTAACTACCTCAAAATAGCGCATCTTCTGCTTTACGCGGTGTAAAAACTACATTTCCCACAAGGCCGTCTTGCGCTTTGCCATTGGCGGTGGCACAGGTGACCGCGGACGCTCGGAGTTGTGACAACTTGACCGTCAAAACGAAAACAAATTGGCTAAGTGTCATCGGTTGCACACGCGCTGTCGGTGTGTGGAAATACGGGGAAAGTCAAACCTTTTAAACTTTGGTTTAAAACCCAGCTTGTGATAGTTTCTGACGGACTTGCTGCCAGAACTTATAGAAGTGGCCACGCACTTTTTTTTTCTCCTGAGCTTGACTCTTTACTTTGTACTGTCTGACCTTCAGAGCGGGTAAGTTAGATTTCACCAGCGCTACTGAAACTTTTAGCCTCTGCTGAACCGCTGCTGCCTCTGGAAACCCCGTGAAAAGAAAAGACAAGTGCGCGTTTCTCTCTTTTCACGCAAACTTGGGCGATTTATCGACTTAAAAGGGAATGGATTAAATTGAGCTAATTGATTATGTAGCCCTTTTGGCGAAATAAAGGACACAATTTCACCAAATAAATGCAAAAATGAATTGTGCATACAGGCTACAAACAGAAATTATACAGGACATTTGTTTTACTGATGTATTTTTACCGCCTTGAATATATTTGTAGAAAGATTTGAGGCGTTCATGGCACATTTCAGAGTTTATTGCGTTAAATATTTTGTACGTGTAGTTTTAACCATAATTTAAATATAAAGATACATTTGCCTTTGGGACCACTGGTTCACAGTGCGCTGCACCACTTTTTCCCTTTTACCGTCCTCTGCGAGTCTGCTGGGAGCTGCCCCTCTTGCCATTTATAAGCTGCAGCCAGGCCGGTGTCAGTAACAACACCTCAGCCCTGGGGTATGCTGCTATGTATAAGTCTGTGACTGTACAGACTGTATTACTGCTCTGCTTGTTCAAGTACTTTGCTTTAAAGTTATGTAAGGTGCCAACGTGAAAATGATGAAGGCACTCCTGATTTATGCAGCCTTTCCCCTCAGCACAGAGCGCTATTCCTATTTGCATGTGTGCGCGCGCATGTGCTGTATGTATGTTAAGTGGAAAGTAGAGTTTAGCATTACAGTTGCTGTCTGGTAATGCAGTGATAATAATTGACTCTAAAGGCACACGCATGGCTGGGTTTAGCAGTCGTTTCACCACGAAGTGCAAGTTTTAGCTTGCTTTATCTGGAATGTGGTTAAACTGTTTGACCAACAATTTACTTAGATAGATAGATATGACGTTCCCCAACCAAAGGTGAAATAAATTTAGATGAAGCAACTTGTTAAAAAAAAAACCCAAAACAGATTCACATCAGCAGAATAATGTTTAGCATCAGAAACCCCCTATTTATTTACCCAAAACCTTGGCTTCACCCCCCCATCCACACCATGGGTGCAGTGGCTTAACGACCCCCTCCTGCCTGAGAGTATGTGTGCGACTCTATATTACACCATCAACGTTTGGCATAAGACCCTCTTCTCTGACCCTTGGTCTCTGCGATCATACATACTGTTCCCCAAGTCGCAGTGGAAATCTCAGCAATCTGTTTGTAACAGAAGGGTATTTATCGTCTTTCAGGTTGCTGCTTAAATTCATTTGTCTTTCCTGCTTCCATCTTTTGTGCACGTCTAACAGATCTGTGAAGGTTGGGTTTTGGGGAACTGCAGTGTGTTCCTTTTATTTGCGCTTGCCTTGAATCGCTTCCAGTAAAATGAGTTTTGCACAGAGGTATCAGTGAGGTCAGGGTTCATCGTGATACGTGAATTTATGCACATGGGTTTTGATATAGAAGACAGGGAGACCTGTGAGGCATGAGAACGTCTGTCTACATGTTACTGAAACACACAAACACCCACAGATAAGTATGCATGTGACTGGATTTAGATCCGACTATGGGAATAATGTATAATTTGAAATCTGCATGATTAGAAACTTTCTTTTTTCCTTTTGCCTCCATTTGGTTTACCTCTGGCTCTCTTTGAGTTTCTCCCTCATGACTGTGACCATGACTCTGTAACCAATCAGAAAAGATGGAAAACTGGGCATCGGCATTGGCAGATAGTTTAGCTGTAACTAATCCAGTGCTGCTGCATGCCAATAAACCATTTTAATTGAATTATTGCCTTGTTATTTTATCATGTGCCTTTTGGCATGTTTACATAACGGAGATTATACTGCTTATGAGCTAAACTTTGTAAATAAATGATAGATTGCTGGAGATATATCTAAATAGAGTCAATTGATATTGAAACTAAATTTTTACATTTATAAGATTAAATGTATTCATGTGCAAGGTGTCTGTGTAGCTGTTTAGAGTCCTTTTGAACAAGCGTGTCTACAGTGTAGGCACATGGATAAGAATGAGACTGATGCTCATCGTGAAACCAGTAGGGTTATGTAGTGCACACAATACGAGAGGGGCCGGGGTTATTAAACGCACAGAGCTGTGAGGTCACTGGTCACAGTATGTAGAGCAGCAGTGACGCCTGATAGACTGACTGCACTCTAACTCTCCCCAATAGCACAGCTGTCACCTGCTCAGACAGAGCAGCAGATGAACACAAAGTTGAGTTAAAGATGGAAACATCACAGGAAATGTGACCACGTCAAGTGTTCTAATTAAGATTTTATTTTAGTTTTTCTGTTCCCTGATTTGTGTTCAACTTGGCACAGAAAGGCACAAATTAATACAAGAATTGCATCCTGTGTGTGTGTGTGTGTGTGTGTGTGTGTGTGTGTGTGTGTGAGAGAGAGAGAGAGAGAGAGAGAGATGTTTTCAGCCTCATTGGGTATATATCTGCAGTCCGTTGGTGATGGGATTAATTTTCTTCAGGTAAACATAGGCAGGCAAGGTGTACGCACACACACACACACACACCCCCTTGCACTCACACACTGAGACACACAAGCACACTGGCTCGGTTCAATGGATGTACTCTAGTGTGAAAGAGCATCAGGTGTGTGTAAACACAGCTTCATCCGTTTGCCATATGGACAGTTCTCCCATGACCTACACAGCTTTCTCAGCTCTTGCCCTTAGACCAGGACCTATCCTGGTGGCGTGCTGAATTTTCCTTAGAAATAATAATTTTTTTTAAAAAGGCAGACAGAAATATAACACAAACTACTGCATAAGCTTTTCACTGAAGCTCGGAGTTTTTGTAGAAAACCACGGGAATGACAGCGTGGCATGTGCTATATGACAACTTGACCCATGATCTCCCAGAGGTAAGTGTGGGTGGGGCGTTTTAGGGCATGTGCTAAATGTGTGACTCCACTTCCTCATCTTATCTTCATTCCACAGTTTCATATCCTCTTTTTTTAACTGAGAGACAGTAGTGACAAGCTTGCTCAGTCTCGTTTCTCTCTGTAAGAATCGCTGCTCATCTGCATCTGTGAGTTATAGACAACTGGGCAGCTGCAGTGTATATTTCTACAGTTTTCTTATCATTGTGAACTGCAGTGATCAGTTGTAGTTGGTAAATGTGTCTCTCTTAAACATCATCCCTTACAATGGCTTACAGAAAATGTTACAGTTACCTTTTGTCTCCTTATTAAGATGTTTTTCAGAAATATTAAGACATAATGTTGCTGCACACTTAACACACAATGTGTGTGATATTTCAAAGTTGTTCACACAAATGGAAATGAATCAGTTATTGTGTTAAAAGCTTTTCTTAATCAAGTAAAGTATTTGTAGTAAGTGTGTATAATGAATATGAAAGAGTGTCCTTGGTAGTTTCACTTCTTTCAGGAAGCTAACAGTTGATGTGCATTGTGAAATTAACACAAAAAAATATAGATTTCAAGGTTCAGTGAAGCACTGATGATTAAAGATAGGTGTTGTATCTGCTTCTATTTAAGTTGTGCACAAACTCTTTCCATTTATAATCGTCTTCAGTGCTGTGAAAAGTAGTTCCAGCTGAACAGTTCAGTTCTTTACTAGGAACTTTCACATGTACTCCACAGACTGCTTCCTTAATGTTATGCCCTGTGGGCTCCTCAAACAGGTTTTCATAATGTGATTCCAAGTGTTGTTGCTATTGACTGTACTTTGAAACCACTGCTGATTTAAAAACACAAATCTGCTTTCTCAAGATTATCTCACCAGCATTTTTTTTTAGCTTAGATTTCAGACTAGTTTTAAGGCATAAAAAAGGTCCAGGGAGAGTATTTATTGACTCACTGATGACTCATGATGCAACTGACATATTTATCCATATTGGATGCATAATTTTCTGCCTTTGACTCATTGTCTTTCGGATATGGCTGATATCCCAAATCCCTGGAACTTATAATCATCTTGTGTTGACTTTTTTATCTAGGCTCAGAAATGTTCAATCCTCCTCAGCTTGTACCTTTTTGGAGGTGGGGGTGGTCATACAGAGCTCCACAATGGGGTCACATTGCTTCTCATGTTTGTACTTGATGATTTAAAACAACAACAACAATATTTTAATCCCTCAACAGCATATCTGATTTAAATTTGCCCACTATCCCCTTCAAGGTCAGCTCATTGTGAAGTGCTTTAAGTGTTCCAGCACTCCTGCTAAGCTTGGATCGCTCCTTGGAAGTCCCATTCCGACCATTTTTTAGGCATGCATTTGCAGTGCCCGATAACAACTGTTCATCTCGAATACAATTTTAAGGAAGAATATGGAGTCAAACGGAGTAGTTCTGACTGTAAGCGGCTCAAAATGAGCTGAGCCTGCTCTCTAAGTTCAGGTAATTTGAGCCAAATTTTCACTCGCAGACATTTGACCTTCAGGGTCAAATTTACAGTGACAACTTGTGAATTAAATAAAATGACATTGACCTGGTGGCACTACTCACCTCATGATCTGCCTTCCGCTCTCCCATTTAAGACCACTGTTTGGTCTCTGGGTCAAAAAAGAGGGGCCAATGTCCCAGTTACCCATGATGATTAGCAAAATGATAGCTCAGTCCGTCTGACTCAGAGGTTGATGTTTGCTGTTCATGAAAGTTTGAGGTTCATGATGAAACTGCAGACAAGCATGGTCCTTCCTGGAAGTGATTTAAAAATAGCAGGACTGCTGGAAACGGTGCAGGTCTTCACAAGGAGCCAAAATTAAATCTGGTATATTTTATAAGCCTAATAAATTGAGTTCAGGAACCTGCTTTGAATTGTACCTCGTGCAGCTTTCAGTTATGAATTTAATATGAAAAGATACTCGAATTCCAATTGATTATTACTTGATTCCTTAGATATTTTCTTTCCCCTTGCATAATGCTGTCTGTTATATAACCTGAAGGTGGTTGGCTTCTTGTTGTTATTTGGTAAACATTGGCGTATTCAGTGTTTTGGGAATGACCAGGGAAAAATCCTGAGTGAAACAAGCTTGTATAAATGAATCCTAGTAATTTAATAGCTGCGTTGTTGTTGTTGTTGTTGTTTTTGTCTTTCTCTCTTAGGGCTGGTTATAGTCTATGGAAGCATCTTTAGATTATTCTGTGATAAAGTTATATACAGCATCAAGCTGTGTGTGGGCGTCTTTGTATAGATAACATTCCTTTGTCTATACTGTTGAAACAAAACCTGTCTCATATTTGATCAGAGGACAAGAAATGCATTCTGAAACGCACACTTGTGCACATGTACAGGCACATTCTGTTACTGTACATCACTAATACTAACAAGTTTTTCAAGAGTTTTCTAGATTGCATTACAGCGATCTGATTTTTTTGTACTCGAGGTGGTGGGAGTCATCACGTTCGTGTGTGATAGCCAACGTCAAATTAAGTTCACGGTGTGTGTGTGTGTGTGCGCGTGTGCGCGCGCCTTATCCCTCATCTCATCTCTAGATTGCCTTCCATTCCATTTTCCCCGCACACGATGATGTTCACCCATGCAAAAAGAAATGTAGTGTTGCTGGTTGGTTAGTTACTGCGCTACCCACTCCTTAATTCACAAACAGAGATCACTGCTTTTGTTTTGTCAATATTAATAGTGTATATTTTTAATGCTCCAACAAGAAATGGGATTCATTTAAAATAAACAGCTATTTGCATCATGCGCTGTGACTGGAATATCATGACGTCGTTGCCTGTAAACTGTAAACGTGTATATTTCTTCAAATTACAGTTATAATATCCCACATAATTTATAGCATGTGACATGTATCATTAAACCACAACAGCACTCCAATTAGTCATACACACAGCATGGGGTCACCTCGGGCCAAATGATGTTATATGTGTAGTCGGGAAGTGCTGTGGGTTCTGTTTTCTGTTTTGTTTTCTTTTTCAAAGAGTTTCAGTTATTTAGTCTTTTTAACATAAAGCAACTCTTACACAAGTGAATATTGGTTTGGTCAGATGCTGTGGTCTGCAGAATCTTGCAAACATCACTTTGATTACCAAAAATATCATGTGTCATGCTGATATAGTGGTGTGGCGCCACCTTCTCGCTTCCAAAAGAGATTTTAGTCACAACAGAATTCTTGGCTAAATCAAGTTTAAATGGATTTTAAAAAGAAAAGAATGCATTTTTAAATTCTAAAATAGTTATATTTTATTATTTCATGATTCATCATACACAAAAGTGCACACTCGTACAGTTATAGGTTACATCCAGTTTCTTTGACTTTCCTGGCATATTTACAGCCCTGTTTTATCCTACATTAATAGCACACAGTATAGGTAATAAGTGAACATAGCCAGGTCAGACTTTACTCAAATATATCAAAACACATGTTTAAGACTTTCAAAAGAGCCACAGTACTGTTTATACAGTAGTGCTTTGTAGAGTAGATGGTATCTGGTTCCAGCTGTGGTGACTGAGGCACTAAAAAGTGGGAAACTTGCGTACCGACAATGGAGAGGTTTGCGTCAATGTATGTGCATCCTTGATAGGCCGTTGTCAGAGGGTACAAGGCTGTCTTGGACAGGGATTTCACCCCCCCCTCCTCCTACTGAAATGAGTTACCATTGGTTAGCCTCGACAGGAACGCAGTTTCTCTGGCCAATAAGCTGAGGACCCTCAGGGGTCCTGCCCCTGGACGAAAATAACCCAGTAAATACACTGTGGGCACTATGAGAACTGGAGCTGGCCTACTGTTTAAAGCTTTGTGTACAAACAAGGGATTCTTGTCAGCTGGGTGCTGCTGAACCAAGCTGGCCTGTGTCCTCCTCTGTTGTGTTAGGAACAACTAGCGTAGTGGCTTGTTTTTCCTTATTTAGGCATACAGGGTGTGGAGAGGTTGGAAGTGTTTGCATGGAGGGATGTAAATAACTGGGTTAGATACAGTGTTACTAATTGTAATAGTCCTTAACATAAGAGATTTCAGATGAGTACTGCCTCTGTACAGTAGGTCTATGGGAACATCTATGTGAATATCAATGGGGAATATCTTTAAAAACATGAAGCTGTTAGCCAGACCTGTACATGATACTGTTGTTTAGTATGCTATGCCATGAATTTATTTCTAGTATTAGTTCAGCCAATGGTGCTTGAACTCATCACTCAGGGTCTGTTAAAAATCATATCCATAAGTCTTGATGCATGCTCAAGCATCCAGGGAGGGAAATCCCAGAAAGTTGATTCTGTTCATTTGGATGTAGCATTTTCAGTAAGAGGAACGTTTCATCACTCATTCACAGGACTTCTTCAGTCAGCTGATTGCAAGTTCATGAAACTGATAGCACAGCCCATTAATAATCAGTGGTGCTAGTTTTGGTCATTATGCAAATGTACTGTTTTTAAGATTGGGGAAACCTGCAGTCAGCTGACTGAAGAAGTCCCTTGGATGAGTGACGAAATGTTCCTTCCACCAAAAACGCTATGTCCCAAAGAACAGAATCAACTTTCTGGCATATCCATAAGTATTCTGTTTCCTTATTTTTTTTTTTTGTCTGTCTGGTTGTTGATGGATACAACATATTTGTGTGTATGCATTTTATTGAACGTGAGATTTTGATATTCTGTACTGGCTTACAGAGAGCCGCCTTCAGGAGCCATCCATCCATAATATCTGGTTAATGACAGAAATACATGGCTATTCCATATAGGTTTAAGTTTGCAATACAGGCAGTTTTTTGCTGGTCAGATCTTATGCCTGTAAAGTTACCGCTAGTCAGGTGTGTTTCAGATGTTTATTTGGATCCATTTATTTGAATCACATTTTACCTATGTGTGATGTATCCAGTGTGGGTTTTTTTCTAAACATAAATTAAATCATTCCTGAATAATCCAGGGATCACAGCCTCAGAAATGTATGGCTGTGAAATGTTTTATTTATCAGAAAAAGTCAGAAAGCTGTGGAAACGACACTAGAAAATGCAAATCATCTATGTTAATGTTTTTGTGTGCTTTTTTTTGTTTGTGTGGTGTGGTTATAGTGTGTGGGTGTTCAATTAAAGAAGTAAATGTGCTGATTCACTGCCCCATAGGTCATAAAAACACAGTGACCTGGTAGATAAAATAAGGAATCGCATTCAAATTGCGGACGCATATGTGTAGGTGTTGCTGTATGCAAATGTTGTGCACTGAATCAAGAAGAGAGGCTGGACAGAAGGAGGAGTTGCCCAATAGAGAGAGAGTGAGAGAGAGAGAAAGAAGAAACTAAAGGAGTTAACTAGACACAGGGATCTCCTTGTTGTTGGCCCAGACGATTGCATTCAGGGTCATTTAGGGGAAGAGGAGGGAAACGGCAGGAGGAGGACGTCTAGGAAGCTGAGCTGGTGGTTAGAAAGGGGGCGGAAGGTGACTAATAGTGACTGACACTGTACTGTAAGCAGTCCTGTTGAGGAAGGGGTGGCATCGCAATCAGTGAAGCAGCACATGTAAGCTCTGGTTGGCTGAGCAAGCAAACGGCTCACGGTCTCTGTCAGTGTGTTTACTAACACGTGGAGGAGCTCATTTCACCTGGATACACTATGGTGTCTTTGGGGTAGTTGGAGAGTTTCTGGTAAGAACCTGAAGTTTAACTATACTGAACTGTATCCATCGTTGTATGTGTTTCTTGGTGCCTGGCTGTTGACAGCTGTCAGCCTGAGCTCTGTTGATGCTTACTATGGAAACATGTCTGAGCATATTTTGTGCAAAGTATTTTTGTAAGAGGCAGAAGAACAGAAACACTTACAGCAACAGAAACGGACCCAATTTTAATGTACTGCCTGTGACGTTTAAAAAAGAAACAAACCAAAAAATAAATAAATTAAAAATTGCTTGAGAGGCTTTGAAGCGTTGTTTAGCAACACAATGATTGCATTTTGATCGATTATGGTAGTGATTGTGCGGCAGTTAATCTTAGCTCAACTGCAAGCATAAAAAGAAAAAATGATCAGTGGAGGCCAGACTTTCAGGTTTTCTGTGTTTGGGTTATCCTCTAGTTTATAAGTTAAATAGACAGCACTACACCTGCTCTTAGAGATGCTGGATAAAAGTATTATAATTTGCCCTATAGTGCCCTATAGTCTGTGTTTCACTTACATAATCTCCATGTGGCTTGTGTATAATTCAGGTGTTGTGTCTGTTTAACCAGTTTGGTTAGATGAAATAGCTTAACTGATTTTAGATTAGACAACGTTTGTTTTATTGTAGAGGGTTTTTTTTCTCCTTCCTTCTAGGAGTTCAAGTGCTGTATGAGAGTGGTTATCAGTGTCAAACAATTGCAATGTTTTCGGTGTAAACTGTTCCTTACTCCTAATAAAAAATTAAAAAAAATGTAAAGTCATGGCTTAAAAAGTTTTAGTTTTTTCCATGGCTTGCCTGGCAAGGAAGTTGCTTCACCACCGACAGAACTAGGAGTTGTGAAAACTGATGGAAGGAAAGGGGAAGTAATGCGTTGTGGTTTTTATTGATGATGCTGGCTCATTGTCCTTCCTATATCTCAGTGTTGTACAATAGATACTGCGGAGAGCCTGCTGTTGTTCTTTCCATGCCCTTTTCACATTACTCTCTGCTCTGTGATCGCTGTCTGTGGCTGAGATTCACTCTTCTCAGGGTCTCTCTTGAGCGACTATAAATAGACTGTTGAATGTGACAGGCATTGTGATTCACGCACAGTGTTGATGAGTTACGGTGATTCATTTAGATGACCTTCTGAAAGTTGGTCACTGAGTAGAATCACTCAACCATAGCAGTTCATGTTGGTGAGGAGATGGTAATAAATTACACAGATGTTTCTATCCACCTCAAATTTACAGTCTTAAGACTACTGACTATGTTTGAGTGGTTATTATGCATGATATA
Organism: Etia nguti; assembly: GCA_015106755.1. NCBI lineage: Eukaryota > Metazoa > Chordata > Actinopteri > Cichliformes > Cichlidae > Etia > Etia nguti. Next base: position 31,786 of record VUQG01003660.1, read on the forward strand.
TACTGTGTGTGTACCATCTTTGTGAGGACCAAAAATTGGAACACTACTATACTTGTGGGGCCCAACAGTCCCTTATGGCGACAAAATGCCCATCCCCATGAGTTTGAGGGCATTTTTGAGACTCAAAATGTGGTTCTGGTGTCAGGGTTACAATTAGGTTATGGTTAGGTTTAGGCTGAGGGTTAGGCATTCATTTTTGATGGTTAGCGTTAGGGTAAGCAGCTAAGGAAAGCAGTATGTCACTTAGATGTCCTCACTAAGATATTAAAAGTGTGTGTTGTGTGTATTTTAGATTCCTTTTAACTCTAACCATGATATTGTACAATGTTTTGATATTATTTGCATCACTTTTCATAAAAACCTTTACATCCTTGACGCTCTTACTTGAATGATTAAGGTGTTAAAACGACCTGAAATCAGGTATAGGAAATGCAGTGCCAGAACACCTCTTTGCAGAATTGAAAGCATGATGTACAAGAATGAGCCAGGGGAAAAAACAACAACTTTCAAATCAGTTATTGAGAATATCTTCCTGTCGCATGTGTTTATACTTAAGCCTCATCATGGTCTGTTGCTTCACTTGCTTCCGCCATGGAAATTCTGCTTTAAGTGTGTGTTGCACACCTGCAGCTCCCCCTTCTTAAATACTTCACTGCTTCCTCTGCTGCTTTTTCACAACTGCCAAATTTATATGCTTTATTTATAGCTGTTCATTTTATCTGTCAGTTCGCTGTTCAGTTTTATATTTTATAACCAATAATTTCTTCTTTTTCTTTTTGATTGTTATTGTCTCTTTGTTCTTTCATCCCTTCATCCCATTGGCTATCGACTCTCTCCATCATCCAGACATGTAGTCAGCAGCATAAGCAGAGCACACACTACTTTGTGAACTCTTATTTACTCTCAAACAGGTAATTGTACATTTGTGTGTGTGTCTGTCTGCGTGCTGTTAAGATATCTTTTCATATTCTATCATCAAACTCATCATGCCAAGTGTTTGTAGCACTGTGCTTCATAAACACATTAAGCACTCTTAACCTAATTGCCTGAGAAATAGAAATAAAATCAGTGTGCCTATATAACCCCTGTATACTCTAGCCATATATATTTATGTCACAGATATGTTGTGGTAACAGATGAAAATGATCTGCCTGTTTGCCAGTATGTATGTCTCAATGGGACTACCTGTAAAGGTTATATATATTTGCACATCCATGCAAAGGAAGTGCTGAATCCCATACTTCCAGTGCGAGTTTTATCCCGTAATCGTGGTATCCTTAAGCTGATGGTAGTGGTGGAAATTGTGATTTTGACATATTCAAAACGGAGGTCTGTTTACAAGTTTTCAAGGGGTCTGCATGAAAACTGGCAAACACCGTAGAGCACTAATACACATGCAGGCTTACTCTTCATGTGCATGCCCTCATCTCACCTGTACCGGCTCCTACACACAAACACATGCACAAATGCATGAGGCTACGCACACAAACACAAACAGATGAACAAAACAACAAAAAAAACACACCGTAGTTCAGGGGAACATGGTGTTCCTGAAAAGGAGAACAGAGAGCAGGGGTTATTTTAGCCATTAGCGCAGGAAGACCAATAACTTAATGAGACAGCCAGTGTTTGTGTTTTGACTTGAAATTATATTCTTTGGTTTTCCACGTTTGGTTTGTGAAAATTCTTTTTTTAACTTTTATATCTTGTCTTGTCATGAGTAAGGTTAAGCAGCTTTTGCACCATACTGTTGACGTGTTGGTGTTCAGAGCAGGGCTAGCCATGTTGCGCTTCTTGTCTCTCTGCTACTACCTGTGCAGAACTGATTTGCACAGGTCCTACACTTGCTTTAAATAAACTTTTATATGCTGTTATTTATATGAAGCTTTGACAACATACATGTGCACCATGCATGCATAGAGGTAGGTGTGTGTGTATGTACACATCCCACATATAACTGCTCGTTGTCAAAAAGGCCTTTCTTGGCTTTGCACAGCCACTTCTAAAAATAAACACTCCACAAATTAACGCGCTTTCTCTGAGCACAGGTGCTATAGCCCCACACTGCCCCCACATTTGTGTGTACTTCTGTGTGTACCTGCTATGCTTCTGCCTGGAAGAAAAGCTGTCATCACTCTCTAAGTTAAATATATTACACACCTCTTAGATATCTTCGTTAGCTGTCATTACCTAGCCATGCTGCCTCCTCACAGATGTATCTGATCAGCCTTTACTTTGACCTGGTATGAAAACGTTTTAATTCACACAAAGTATTGCAGAAACACATGCTCACTGTACTTTAGAAATGGAAGCTGGACTTTGGTTGAGATATATTTGTGTGGCTAACGTGGCAGTGTTGGCCTCTGACCCGGGCTTCCTCCGCTCTGCATCCTCCTACTGGCTGTCAGTGTTTGAAGTGAAGGGGGTTGTGACATTACAGCGTCGGACACACAATAGCTGCTGTGTGCTTCTACTGCGTCACAAATGCCCCCAGTTGATGTCAGACAATGGGAAGGCCCGTGTGGGGGATCATGCTGCCTGGTAGCAGTGGGTCACCATATGATGTCAGGAAGTGGCATCCTATATGTTGAAAATAAGTGTGCAACAGTTACAGGACATGTAGGTCATGGATCATGGCTTTGTTACAGTGGGTGGATGTATGATACATACTTTGCATGATGAAAATGGAGGAAGTGAAATGTAAACACTGTAGCAAATCTAAATCTGCCACTGAAAGCAGCTTTACAAACAAGGTAGATTTGGAATCCTTTCACTCATGCATCGGGGATTCAAACGTGTGTCTTTGGGCCATTATTTGTGCCATGTAGCCTGGTTTCTCTACAAAATAGACCATTAGGTGAAAGTCAAATCTATTATATTTTTATAAGTAAAGCTTGTGTCCGCAAAGAGCTTTTATGGTCCACGACAACATACCCCTGTGCAACTAGCCCTTGTGCACAAGGTTGTTTAAGTACACACCTTGAGACATTTACTACTGTCGCTACAGGAGGGCTCCTTCTGTTGCAGCACTGCATCAACAGCTGTAAATCTTGCAGATTAAAGCAAGCTGGCCTTTAAGATCTGCCAGTTGGCCTGCCCTGAAGACCAAGTTTTGGCACAAGTGTGTTTTGGAAACTGTATGTGTTTGAATGTGTATTTCTGCATGGGTGTGTGTTTTTCATGTGGGCCATCTAATGGGCACAAAGCAGGCAGTGTGTGCCCCCTCGGTTGCTGAAATGTACACTGTGGACAACAGGCGGCTTCAGTCCTTCTCAATAGGAGCTGCCCTTCTTATTGTACCTCGTGCACAATGAGCTTTTCTCTCTCTCTCGCTCTGTCTTTCTCTCTTTATGAGCATATACAGAGAACGGAGCAATCACATTCTGACTGATGCTGTGCTATTCCATCCCACATCACCGCAAGCACAAGATATTTGACCAGACACCGAGATCTAACACCGATTTCATCACACCTTTATAAGGGGCCAGACAAGCTTAGTCACGCAGGGGCTAAACGCAAGTCACTGCAGAAGGGGAACTATCAGCCCAGGAACTCCCCAATGTATGTTAACTTTGTGTATGCGTGAGAGAAAAAAAGCAGATGTTGGAAAGGGGTGACGGGTGTTCCCCTCATCTTTTAGCTCACATGATCACTTAAGAACAACAAGGCCACATGACTTTGACATGACTTCTCCAACTTTACTGGAAATCATCCACTGTGTGGGGGAGAAAAAAAAAAAAAAAAGATTATTTCCTGTCTTTTTTTTTTTTTTTTATAAAAAAAAAAAAAAAAGGGGAAAGTAG
>VUQG01003660.1:42209-54725 GCA_015106755.1 Etia nguti
GGGGGTAGGAAGGAGGAGGGAAAGGGGGGTGAGGGCAGTTTGTGTAAGGGGAAAACAGGCTGAAAGTCCAGTTAGGGGAAAGTTCACTCTTGTTTGGTTGGGAGCAGAGGTAGGAGAAAGAAAGGAGCGGAGCTGCCGAGGTCATTCTGCCAGCACAGGAGCGGCAGTGCCATTCAGAGCTGCATGTGCTGCTTGTGCCTTTAGAGGGAGGAAAGGGAGCGCCTTGGCACTGTAGGAGAAGGAGTTTAGAGGATGAAGGAGATGAGTAAGACGTATGCAATTGTGGAAGTTATTGAAGGAGAACAGATTCAGCTGGTAAGACAATGAAGCACTCTTGTTTATAAGACTTTGAGTTTTGGTTGGGAGTTTGTATAGTAGTTGGTTTCTTTTCTTTGTCTGAATGAGTTATTTGAACCACATTGACTCTTAAGTCCCAGCCTTGAGTGCCTGATTATAAAAAGAGGAATAGCAGGGGTGGTGGCGGGGTTTTTTTGTGTGTGTGTGTGCGTGTTTGTTAGCATGTGATGGCTGTTTTCTGCTGGACATGAATCAAAACTGTTGCACATTTAAGCTCATTTAAGATCATTGTACTCCTGCATGGTGCACTCAAACATAAAGGTTGGCGGGACTTAACTGCTGCATTCTCGGACATATTGTGTAGTTGTCCAACTTTTTCCCTGCTGCTGCAGCAGGTAGACAGTGGTAGACAGGGAAACCTACAAAGTCTCCTGTTGTTTTATCTGATACTCATGTCGAACACTGATACAAGCAGCCAATACTGTCTTTTTCTGTTAGTAATTCATTCTCTACACATACATCTGACCATCTGCGTGCAGTGTCTGAGTTGATGTGTTTAATTGCTTAAATCACTCTAAATGTGTTTACATATCACACTGATAAGGTGAACCGTGCTGATCAGGTTTAGATTGATAAAGTGAGAAGTCAGCACAATAAACTAACACAGGCAGAAACGCAGTGAAAATCAAAATGTTAAAAAAAAAAAAATCCAGCTTTACTCCCAGCTGTCAGAACAGTGTGAGTGGAAGTCACCTGCTAATCCTGATGGGGATTAAAGCAGCAAACTCCATGGAATTCTTGGAATCTCAAAGTTTAGCAAAAGTCTGGAACCCCCCTGAATGCCAGGCTCAAGTGAACAGTTTGACTTGTGCATTGCTCCACTGAACCATACTGAGTTCAAGTTGAATTTAGTCTTCAAATTGAATTAAATGGGCCTTTACTGGATTGGAGAATGAAGGTGGTGTTCCCAGTCAGAATGTGGTCGCTGCAGAGGGACGAGGCAGGGAATTTGGGCTCATTAGAGTTGTGTGTTTTTGATTCAATAACTCAAGCAGCCCCACATTTGTAATTGTGACAAGGTTTTAAATGGGCTTCTGCCTTCTTCTTAATATGATGTAGAAATTTAAAAAAAATTTTACCTCCGAAAAATGGTTATTACTTGAGATCCTACAAATTAGAAGTCTTTGGCATTTAACAGTGTGGGTAAACTTCAGTTTGGTCTATGATAATGACATTTAAGTTAAAGTTTTACATTTCATATATTCTTTAGATTGAGAATTGTAACAAAATATCTAACTTAAAAACATAGGTCTGCTTTATATTAGTGTGTGAATGTGTTTGATCTCACAGCTCAGACAGTAGCCAGCAGATTAAGCTATCTCATCCTTTGAGTTCTTTATCTTTCAGGCCTCATTAGCAACGTCATATTTGCCCTTGCCTCAGGGAGTACGACACGGTTGCTTACAAGGCATAAAAAGTTCATCACGCTAACTAGATTGTACAATTAAAAGGAAATCACGTCTTTTTAGGAGTCCATACCAAACTAAATCACCATTGTTATACAATGTCTAAAGTGCAAGAGTGTGGAGACCACTGCATGAGTGTGAGTTCAGGAGCTGGTGAAAGCGGAGGAGAGAAATGAGCCATAAAGACAGATAAGATAGAAGAGGTGATAGTCAATCATTTCTGTACTTGGCAGGCTGTGCTCAGGTGTGATATTACTGCATTATCTGCTGCTATCTGCTCTTTACATCGCAATAAACACGAACAGTAACTTTATAAAGGTACTTACTGAGGTGTTAGAAAGTCAGGTTTACTTAGTTTTCATTTTGATTAGTTTTTAATTTTAATTTCAGAAAATTTAAACCTTTGCTCATCTCCTATTTTTACTTTGCAAAGTGTTTGTAAGATTTTTTGTTTTCTTGTCGGTTTCTAAATACGTGTGTGTGTTTGTGTGTGTGTGTGTCGTGTGCTTCCTCTGCAGCTCCCTCTTTCAAGCAGTCACCTAGATGTGTATACAGGTCCTGGCATGAAGGGTCCAGCCATTGCTATGACCAGCAACTCCTGTCCTGCCAATCTGACCATCAAGCGAGAACTCTCAGGTGCGATAGATGTTACTAAGTGATGCAGATTCTGTCGATCAGTGAAACACCTGTGTGCAGTAATTCGTACTGTAGCGTGCGTTTGTTGGCACTCTTGATAAGCTGTCTTTTCTGAGATGTGGCGCTTTCTCAGCCATTAGTTAATCACTTTTTGTTATTGCAAAGATGCAGAAGCCCGTGCGCTGGCCAAGGAGAGACAGAAAAAAGACAACCACAATCTGAGTAAGTCTTTCCCTCAGAATGCTATTTCCCCAAATCCTTTTTCCCTTTTTATTTTCTCACACTGATAGTGTGCAGGCCTTTAGAAGAATTTGCACGTAGCACATACATGCACACAAAGCATAATCTTTCCGATGCAGAAACAGTGTTATACGGCCCATGTGCTGATTTAGCTGACATAGTCCAACTACTGGGTGGATGGTTAACCTGGTAATTTCTGCTGTCCTTGCACTTAGGTGCAATTGCCTGTGACTTTTGTGTGTGTGTGTGTGTGTGTGCTTAAATGTTTGCTTCTCTTTACACTTTTTGTATATTTCCAGTATGTGCTGATCTGTTTTTCACTTTCACACTGCAGTGTAAACCCATCGATTCACCCAGTCTGGGTCACTTTTACTGTTTTGTGTTGATGCTATACATACTTAAAAAGTAGCATCTGTACAAGTTGCTGTTCCTTATTCTAATGCTTTTGATTCACCTGTACAGTGATATTGTCTTCAGTGTGCTTTTTCCTTTGTGCTAATTTCCCTTGGTCTTATCTTTCTTCTGCAATAGTTGAAAGGAGAAGGAGATTCAACATTAATGATCGCATTAAAGAGCTGGGCACCATGATCCCCAAAACCAATGACCTGTGAGTTTCTCTTAGTGCACCATGTTTTTAATGTAAATACAGATGTTGAGTAGTTACTGACATGAACTTACAAGTGAAAATTGCCTGTCTGCTCTCCTGTTTGCTTAGTGATGTGCGCTGGAACAAAGGCACTATATTGCGGGCATCTGTAGACTACATCAAACGCATGCAAAAGGATGTACAGAGGACAAGAGAAGTGGAGAACAACTTCAAAAGGATGGAGATGGCCAACAAGCAGCTGTTGCTGCGCATCCAGGTAACACATTTGTACAAGCGCACGTCCAGAATCATTGAAAATGAATAATAATATTAATAGTAATAAAATTGCTGTTGCTCTTTCCCAACTGTCTAAAGGAGTTGGAGATGCAGGCTCGTCTGCATGGCCTGCCCAGCAACTCTCCCTCTGGCCTGAACACGGGTGACATTATGGCTTCTTATATAAAACAAGAGACCAGCCTAGAGGAGAACCATTCTCACCCCCAGGCACAAACACATCACCAGCCCCAGCACCTACCCCATAACCAGGCTCATGCCCAGGCCCAGCAGCACCAGTTCCTCTCTCACACACACTTCCACCCTCAGGGCCAGGCCCAGCCCGAACCCAGGCAGCTGCCACCACTCCCACAGCATCTCCAGCCTCAGCCTCCCATTCAGTTTCCAGCTGTGGGCAGCTCCCAGCACTTTGACTTTGCCCAGTCGCTGGACTTGTGCGATGGGATATCAGGGTTCTCAGATGGCATGACTGGGCTGGGTGACCTGGGTGGACTTGACGTCCAGGCGAGGAGAGGCGACCTAGGTTTCCTTATGATGGACGAGCCTTTGTCCCCTATGGGTGGAGACCCGCTGCTCTCAGCGATGTCCCCTGAAGCGTCTGTTGACTCCAGCCGCAGATCCAGCTTCAGCATAGAGGATGGAGACATAATGTAGACAAGCTTACATTCGCTCAGTCAAACACATGAGGTTTCGCATAGATTGTAGTAAACATAAATATCACGTTTGCAAAGCACAAAATGCATACATTAAGTACACAGAAATGAATCAGCCCCCAGACATGACACCATTTATATCACACAGTTTCAGGAAACATCAGTGACACTCCTTTGTGGTACAGTTAACTTCCCCTCGGTGTCACTAGAAACAGTACACATTCATCCAAAACATTCATGAGCGCACAAACAGACACGCACGCATACACCTACACACATAAGTGCATGTGAGTTTAACTGAGCAGCTTGAAACTTTGCCCAACACACTGAGCATTTACAAGGTGTGAACCAGCACTGCCAGGTCAGGAGTTATATGGCACACTTGGCCTTGTTTCCATAAAGGTGGACCTGAATCATAATTGCACAAGGGACAAAACACCCAGTTAATTAGACTGCCGTTATCAGATACAAGAACAAACCAAGTGCATCATCACACGCGATAGAGGACAAGTTATTTGCCCCTAACATCAGCTTCTTCTAGTAATCATAAACGATTGAATGAACGATAGAGAACAAAATGGAAATGGCTTTATGGCCCTGCATGCATAATTTATCTTGAGGGCATGCAGTCCAGTCACATTGTTCCCTTCCTCGGGCTGTTAGTTGGCCTCAGGTTTTAGCCGTTTGGTGTCGGACAAAACATTGCGTTAGCCTGCTCAAGTATCTATATGTATCCATATCTTGGGGAATATTACCAAAAAAGCCCCTGAAGTTTGCTGCAAAAGGTGGATAATTGAGCTTTTAGCAAAGGCCTTTATATTTACTCCACGTCGAGCTGAAATTGTCATCTTCTGAAAAAAATGCATGCACACGCAGTCACATAGTGTTCCTCACCCTTATTTTTTTGCACCTCCAGCACTGTCACAATCTTTACTGAAAAACACTGTAAAGTCTGTTGACTTTGGAGTGGGGGTAGAGAAAACCCACTGGATGGCCATCAAAAATCTGAGGGCCATCCATTTCTGTGAGGTGTCAAAACACTCAGGTACTGTAACAGAATACACAAGCAGGCTTTCAAATAGAAGTGGATGTTAACCTGAAATATGTCAGGGCCGTAACCCCTGTCTGTTTGTGCCTTTTTTATTTTTGCTGCTCTTCTTCAAAGGCACGTGTTTATGGGTCGGAGGTCTTCAGCTTTGACTCTGTATCACATTCATCCATACCTGTAAATGCTTTAGAAGTTGCTTCTGCATCAGCGTGACCTTGTAAGCACAGGAAATACAGTTATTTCTTCCCACTAAGTGACCTTTTAAGGTTTGTATTATAGGTCGAGATGAAGAAAAGAATTGGCATGTTTAAATAGTTTAACAGTTTCAGTCACAGGATATGCAAAATTGCTGGCTTCGTCCATCTTTTGGTGTCGCCATTCCGGTCATTCAGGCATTGGTAATTTATTCATGTTACCATTCCACGCTGTTTCATCCAGGCATCACCCAAAGCAAACCTGAGTATTCATTCAAACATGAAGCCAAAATGTTAAGGAGCTGTCAGATTAATGGAACAGAGTGCATGTCTGAAGGAACTAGACGTGTTAGTTCTGTCTGTCAGCAGACATAGGCTTGTCTTTATGACATTAGAACACACTTGCATGTATTTGCGGTCACACTCACTTCACAGACATGCACACTTTCAACACAAACGATCACTTAGGCATTACAGTACTCACAGGCAGGTGCGTCCATTTTTTTTTTTTTTTGTTTCGTTTTGGTTTTTTGGACACTGACATGATTTTTATTCTTTTTAGCTGTGTACCAAAACATATTCAAGTTACAGTTATAAGGGGTTAAGGTGCAGATTGTCAACTTTATTTTGAGGGGTTGAACAAAAATATTGCATTTACCTTTAAGAAATTACTGCCTTTTTTTTAATACACTGACTCCTATTTTCAGGAACGCAAATTGATGTAACTGTAAATTCAATTCTTTAATATCTTCTTGAGGTTCCTTTGCAGGCAGTGACTGCCTAAATCAGGGCATTCTTCCTGTATTCTCTCTCAAAAGTGTTCATCACTTGGCTGAACTGCAGTCATCTGCTTTTTGTTGCCAAGCTTCCCCGGTGCATTCTTCTCTTTTTTTTATCAGAATGTACCGAGCTTCCAACTGCCTCTCCCAAGGGTCTGTTTTGTTTTTGTAGCCTAAGGCCGATCCGTTTGACTTTTTGAGCAGCAAATGCAAATGCCACAGTTTAAATCATCTCCAAGACTTTTTACCTGCTTATACAATGAAGAAATGACTGTGTGAAATGGCTGTAATTCCTCACCGGATGATGCAATATTTCTGTTTAGAGTCTGCACTGTGATCGCGTCTTTTCTTCGAATCATTTGTTGTGACTCGCAGAGGCAAAATTGTGAAAAATGTGCCACTGTCCACATATGCCTGGAGGTAACTGTAAATGAACAGAAAGTTGAGTGAGCCTGTTTTTCAGAAGAGCCCATCGACTGCTTCACTCTCTTGCCTCGTGACTCATGTGAAGCTGCCAGCTGCAGAGGTAAAGCTCAGGTCTGCTGTTCAAACTGTCACCCTATGGTGATTCATTGCTCCGGCTGTCAAAGTGACGACTGGAGCAGGTTTTGCTCAACCTGTGTCGTATCTCTGCTGTGGTAGACCCGGGGCTTACCTTTGATTGATATAGTTTATGATCAGAACAGAAATCTATTTAGAGAACGTACTTTCAAGGGGATTTGTTTTTGATTAAAAGAAGTGTCTGTTTTCTTTATTATTTAGTTTGTTTATTGTATCTCCCAAAGCACTGAAAAAAAATGACATTATTGTTTTTACTTTGTACATGGAAGAAATATGGAATAAGATTTACTTCAGATGTTTTATGCCATTTAAATGTATTTTATTTGTATTTGATATTTTAGTTCTATTTCAATTTTATTCCGAAACTACCCTTTCTTCTCAGAGCCATATTCAGGAGGTGTACTGTACAGGCATTTAAACAATGTTTTAACTGGAGTTGGGGAACCATTTATAAACTTCAAGATTTCAGCTGATTTTAAAAGAGATTGTGTATATTTCTGATGCCATTTTTGTATGATTGGGATTTTATTTATCTCTCTTTTCACTTTGAAATTTGGATCCAGACATAGATGAAGGGTGATTTTTATCATTGGACTGAAATCAAGTTGCTCATTTGATGAATGTAAAGGCTTACCAGTAGTTCTTGTCAGGCTGAAGAACTCCAAAGAGCTTCTCAGGATCCCTTCGTTTTTCCACTAGAGGGCGCTCTGCAGAGCAACCACAAAGGTGGTTGTGAATTTAATGACGTTATAAAAAATTTTTTTAGAACCCATTCACTGGCTGAAAGTTTTATTTTCCTTTTGTTTTTTCTGACTTGAGAAATGTGTGTGAGTGCGTGTGTGTTACTCACAAAAATATTTCTACACAACCCTTATTTTAGATAAAGTTTAAAATACCCCTTCATTCCAAAACAGACACCACAGGTTTTGCCTTCATTGTGACGAATGAAAGTGTCTCTAAATTTGATGCTTGCGTGTGCCATTAGAAATATTCTATGTGCATCTTTTGAGTAAGGTGGAAACTTGAAGCATGCAATGCAAATCCACTGATAATGGACTTCAGCCTTTAGCAAAGTCAGTAGCATCTTGTATTTAGCAGTTATTTTGAAATGAATATATGGCGTATTCACACATTGTGGATTTGTCAGTGGGCAGGAGGAGAGATTTTGTTTGTATACTCTGTCACTGGGTTATTTATTTAAAAAATAATCATTCAAAGCAGTATTTTTATATCATCTTACAAAAAAATATTTTAAATTGACATGGTAAATGGGGAAAAAAATATGTATGTACACTTTGTATCCCTGCTGAAGTTTGGCCAAAAACAAAAACACAGCTGACTGAGAAAAAATGGATATTTGTTGGTACAGTGTCATTGAAGCATGGTTATGTAACCTACTGACCAATACCAATGTAAGACAATGACTACAAGTGAATTATAGTTTTATGTGCATAAATTCCACTGTTTGTGCCCCGTTTTTGTTCATGTGTGTGACTATAAGAGACAGATTGGAGAAGCAAATGTCATCATGTGTCCACCAGGGAGCACCAGAGATCTACAGTACCAACCCCCCCTCCCCCCAAAAAACCCCCCACAATCCAGGAGTCTCCTTCAACTCTGCTCTCCTGTAACACTGTCACAGCGGTCACAGAAAGGACTGGGCTGTCATGCAATTAACCTTTTTAAATGCTACTTGAATAACTAATCAAAATGTTGCTTCTTCACAAATACCAAGCAGAATTATTTTTCTTTTTTTTAAAAAAACCCATCAGCAACTGTTAAGGATAATGATGGTATATTTGGCCCCTTTAAAGGGAAATCAAAAATGTTTATTAAATGAAAGAATTGCACTGCAGCTATCCCAGGACAAAAAAAAAAAAAAATTCTCCTCTTCTACTGCTCATTTCATCATCTCCTGATGTATTAGTTCAGAGCTGCTTCAGGATGATCCATAAACCGTTTAACAGCCGTTTCTTAAGTTAATTCAGAGTAATCTTATCCTTTATCCACACACACACATATACACACACGCACGCACACACACCCGCTTATGCCGCAGAGCATGTTAAAGTGTGGCGATAGTGTCTGCAGCCCATCCACAGGCCCATTCTCCTGGGTCTTTATGATGCTAATGTACTTCCCGGTCTAATAAATCCCTGTAGAGCTGCAAAGAGTAGATCTTATGGCTCACTCAGATCACCACCTTTTCGCCCGTCTCCCCCACAACACACATACACGCACTGCTATTACTGCCGCAGAAATGCCTGCCTTGCACTTCCACTGATACTTGGGTGGCTGTTTAGTGAGTGGGAGCGAGGGACAGGGTCAAGACAAATCAAACACGAAGGTGCAATTTAAGAGATGCTGGCACGGAAACGCAGAGTCTGGCCCTGGTATGGTGGGCGAGCGAAAGGAGGCACTTTGAGAAAAACTCATGACTTCTTTTACTGATGGATTGACCATCTTGAACGGGGTAAGGCATAGCCCCCCAGGCATCACCTTATCCTTCTTGAAGAAGAAGAAGTAGCAGCATGTTCAACAAGCAGTGGACAAAGAGCTCCACCCAGAGCTCAGGGTAGAAACCTCTGTTGGACTGGGACAGAACGAAGCATCATTCTCTCCTCCAACCAATCCTCTCATTTATCCTCCCTCCTCCTCACCCCAACTTCTGCCCCTACATGCAGCCCCCTCGCTCTATAGTCTTCTTCATCCTCTAGCTGCTGACTTGGTGTGTGTGTGTGTGTGTGTGAGTCCCACCTACATCCCTGGGGAGCAGTGTGTCACTCAGCTTGAAGCCCGCGGAAGAGGGGTGAAAGGGGGCTGATTGAGCTAATTTAGCCCCTGGATGGGAGAGCAGGAAAGGCCTCACCCTCTGCTAATAGACAGACATCAAAATGGAGATGAGGGGGAGGGGTGGTGGGAAAAGGGAGTGGAGGGAGGGGGGACGATAAAACTGAGGCGACTTTTTGATGGATTTATATCTTTTTGTCCGAGGCGATGTGGAGGGGGGAAAAAAAAAACTTTTATGAACACTGAGTGACATTGTGAAGTTGGTAAAGGTTTATGTGTGTTGCCTGGAATTAAAACCTGCTGATATTACTTATTGATCCTTCCTCCTCCATTAAGATACCCTCAATCACAGCCTTCTTTATGATCTCTCCTGCCCGGGCAACTCACCGCACATTCTCCTTTTGACAGGCAGGCTGCAACTCACCTCAAAACTACTGGCTTTTACTGCTATGGATGGAAATTGGAGACACTTTTTATAGCCTTTGTAGGCATGAATAGTCCTGTAGGCTCTGATGGCCCACTATCAAAAAGCCTCTAATGAAGATGGCACAATGACACAACATTGATTCCCCCCCCACCCCCCTTTCCTTTAGATTCATAATTCTTCAGCACTGAAGTTTGCCCTAAAGTTTTGGGGCACCTCTGAAGTGCTGATGTCCACATATTTCTTCCCACCCGCCCCTAAAAAAAAGTTCTTCCCCTCTGTAAGGTAAAACCCAAGCTCCTTCAAACCATCAAACAGGCTAAAACCAACACTCCTTCCTTGCACACTGTCTCTAACTAACTAGGTCTCAACACTATCGTCACGCACCTCCCTGTCCTTCTTCATTCCCTTTTCTCCTGCCCCTCTTTATTCTGCCGCTCCTTTGTCCATCTTCCTCTACATATTTAATACTCTCCACTGACTCCTCTCAACCCCTCGTGCCTCTATTCCTGAAAGAAAAAGGGGCTCAAATTGGCTGGAGAGATGAATAATGTCCCCGCCATTAACAGTGGCGCGGACAGATCAGTCTTTTCATGTGTGCAGAGGTGACGAGATGAGCTGCGGGAGAGTTGAGGGCCGGTTGCAGCGGTGCTCTTTCATTCTCGAACTTTTGCTCAGACTGCGGCAGTGGCAGAGAAGAAATGAGGAGTAATTTGGAACGCAGATGAAGCTTTGCAAAGACGCAAAGAGTAAGATGGGTTCGTGAGCTGAGATTGCAGCAATTTCAAATTTCTGCTTAAATTTTAAAAAGAGTTTGAAGGGAGTGTCAGCTGAGGCTTAGATTTTTAGTTATTTTGAAATATGTGTAAAAGAAAAGAAAATAACGCATTGTGAAAGCTGTTATTCCGTTTTTGTGTTTGCCTAACATCATAAGTAGAATCGTGCATTCTTATTTATTGGCAAATTTAATTCTATTACCACAATCAAGTCTTAAAACAGCCTAATTTCTCCTCATATGCTGAAAATGGTTACTTTTTCTTCTGCATGGCCAGTAGGGGGAGTTAGTGGTCCACACCTCGGTTGAGCCAAGTGAAAATGGAAGTCAAACACGGCCTGACAGTTCTCAGTGCTGAGAATGAATATGTTGTTTGGAATCGCTTGAATGTCATTCGCTGACAGAAAGAACATCTGGTGCAACCTTTGTCAAATTAAGACATGGTGTCCCTCTCTAAATTCCTCCAGAAGGCTTCTCGGGAACATAATAGGCAAACTGTTGTTCGGCTCCTAGTGAGAGATCAGAGCTGGAACACAAATATTTTAACATCTTTTTTTTCTCTCTCTCTTTTTTTTTTTGATTGAAGAGGTGCTAAAGTAAGCTTATCATTACTAAGACAAATAATGTGCCTGACACCGATTTGACACATTTTGAAGGTTAACTGCTCCATCCTTTTCTCCTGCGGTTGATGGCGTGCCCGTGAAAGTGGTGACTCCTCTATCATATCTTTATTGGAAGTTTTGTCAGACTCTATCATGCACAGTGTTCATGACCTTGACAACCAAATCATCACTCTATGAAAAACATTTTTTTTTAAAACCCCCCAAACTGAAAAACATGAAGATTACTAACTAGCTAATGGTCTGGCACACAGGCGTCATTCTTTGCTAAGCACCTGAGATCTATTTGTTCTTTTGCTGTGTTTGTTTCTCTATCTGCCAGCCCGTCCAGCCATCCACTCATCCATTCATCCGTCCATCTTGCAAATCCTCGTCTGTTTCATTCTGTGTTGTTGTTGAGCGAGAGGCTGTTTCCATGAACTTACAATCTGAAGGTTGCGCAGATTTGACTCCTTCTTTTTTCATACCTCCCTGAAAAGCAGCGTAGATTATACAGCCTACAGCTTTTATCACATGTATGCCCTTCTTCAAGCTTCTTTTTTATTCTCGTCCTCTCGTCTCCCGCCTTTCAGAGACCTGAAGATAACGGCGCGGCACATGACGCCATTGTCCTCCCTCTCTCATTCGTAGGTGGAGATTTAAAGTTCTGCTTTAAAACTGCCACTTCTCCAATCCTACTTAACCCCCCCTCGTCTTCCTCCTCTTGTCTCCCCCCTTCCTCCTGAGTATACTACCTAACCCTTCTGAACTTCAGTCGGAGTTACTGAAGACCCGGAGTACACTGGGGAGTCAGCTACACCACTGAGAGAGAGACAGAGATAGACAGAGACTTAGCTGCCTGCTATTCTACCACTCTCTCCGGTAATAAGAAAAGTTTCTGTTCTTTTCTGTGTTACAGCAGGGAGATAAAACTAGGGATCACTCACACTCACATGCACTTTTTTTTTTTTTTTGCACAGACGCACACATAAAACATAAATCTGTGAAGATACGCGCACACTCACACACAAAAAGAGGCACGTTATGGACAAAGTTCCTCTCTCACGCACATCCTGTAGTATGAGGCTTTTTGCTTAAACTCCTGCAGACAGAGAGAACCCCCCTTCAAAAAAAAAAAAAAAAAAAAAAAAAAAAAAAAGAAAAGAAGAAAAAA
>VUQG01003660.1:63019-73931 GCA_015106755.1 Etia nguti
ATTAATTGAAAAAAAGCCTGCAGCTAAATTTATTATACAAATCAACAATTAATAAAATTTGTTTTTAAGTATCTTTTCAGCCCAGCTAAATTTACAATAGAAATGCCTATACAGTATTTTATTTTCTTCAAAAGTCGAATTGCTCAGACATTGGGTGCTGGTGTTAATTTTAAACAGTATTAAGGCTACAAATTATGAAAGCTTTATAATTCTAATCTTATTTTACTTGTTTGCTCTCATCCGTGATGCTTCAGTTGATGCAGGCCGAGCAACTTTTTCTCATATCAACACCTAAATCTGCCATCGCAACTCAAGATAAGTCACCCACAACAGTGTAACATATCTTTAGAAAATCTGTATTATCTCGAGGAGACACTGTAGGATAACAAAATGCTTACTCTGTTACTCTTACCCTCATTTCAGTGCTGATTAAGTGTTTAGCCAAAGTGTGTTTGTGTGTGCGTGTATGTGTGCGTGCACGCATCCGTGCCAGTATCTCGGAGTATTTCAGAGTGCGGTCTTATAAAAATGGGTCTCTTTTTCTCTCTGTGTGTATGTGTGGCACATCACCTCAGGAATTAGAGACACAGGGGAATCTCCCACAGGTACAAGACTTGATGAGTGCGTACGCCTGTGTGTGTGCGTGAGACAGAGAGAGAAAGACTGTCCCACAGGTATGATCGTGTGTGCGTGCCTCTGTGTGACTGTCCCACAGGTACACAGAGTGTTTGAGCCTCCTGACAGGCTGTGTCTTTGATCGTTTGGTGAGTCAGTACTTGCTTGCCTCGCCTGTGTGCAACTGCTGTAGGGGCTAATTAACCAATGAAAGGACTTAATCACTAGAGCCTGCTGTCAACTGTACACCTTGGCTTGCTTTCAGAAAAAAAGGGAGGTTGGAGCGTGGGGGTGCCGGTGCAAAGAAGGGAATTTAAAAAAAAGAGGTGTTTATTTCATTTTTCATTTGAAAAGTGGCTGTGTGTTCAAATCAAGTTATTATACTGATCAGTTCTGCAATTAACCACATGGTATCTTTAATTTCCTTCTACAGTGAGAATTATCTGAGGGATTTTTTTTTTCATAAAATACTGGGAGAAAAAATAAAAAAAAGGAGAGATAACCATTAATCCTGATCAGTGACCCATCACAGCTTTCTTCCGAAAAAGACAGAAGGGGGAAAAGGAATGGAAAAGGCGAGGAGAGGAGAGGAGAGAATGAGTATGGACGACTGACTCACCATGAACCTCTCCTCCATGTAAAGAGCCAATTAAAGCCAGGAGAAGCCTCTCTTGTTGTCCCAGTCACCTGCAACACGGTGACCTCTTCTCCTCTGACACTCCCCTTCTCTTACCTCCCATCAGCAAACTGCCAGTCTGGCGTTCACGCTGTCACCTTTGCCACCCCCACCCCCACACCAGTAAACATACATTACATAACACAAACTCACATGTGCGTGTTTGTATATGTGTATAGCGCTGAAGATGATGACCTGCAAGTGGCCACTAAATTTACTTTGCATTCACAAGACCCTGTAATTAGAGAAACAACGTCAAGCACAGAGCTGAGTATTTTCGCTCTGGGTTGAACCCTGCTGTTCAGCTCTGAGAGGAAGTGTGTGTATGTCTCTGTGTGTGTGTGTTAGAGGGTGGTGTGCTGGTGTGTTTTAATTGATTTTTGTTGTCACAGGCAGTATGATCTTGTAAGCTTCTCTTCATGCAGATATCTCTGCCCTTTGCAGGCTTCTCTGACTTATTATACTGAAGGTGTCATATGTTATTTATGTGCTATGAGTCACAACCCTGTAAATTAGTTTACAAGCAGTTTGCAAAACTTAGAGTTTCTGTTTATATAAAATGTGTTTTATAATTAAAAAAAACCCAGACGTTTTAATAACGTAGTGAACGTGTAAGGAAACTAATAGAATATCATGTAATAATTAATCCACACACAGGTGCAGAAATAAAAGTTATGGTTTGATAATTACCTTCCTAAAAAGACCACAAATCCAGAGAAACATTAAAAAAAAAATAATCTTCAAATAAAACCAGCTTTACTGAACAAGCAATTACACACATTTGGGAATTAAAGTAATCTCATTACACATGAAAAAATGCTTTTAAGAAGAAGCAAAAATGGATCTTTTTATTAAAATATTCCTAACATATTTAAATGACATGGATAGTTTTTTTTTTCTTTCCAGAAGAGTGGGAGCACACAGAGAGATTTCAGTCAACTTCCTGTAACTCGGAGACTCAACACCCCCAACTTCTATTAAAGATACCAAGGACCATCAGGACAATGCAAGGTCCAACCAAATTATATGCAGCATAAATTAAAAAAGAAAAAAAAGAAAAAAAAACACACAGACAGACCTATTTGAAAGAAACGACTGTAATACTTTAATTTGAATAGTTATTTAGCCAGCAAAATACAGTTACACAATAGCTCAAGTGGACAAAAAAGCTTACAAAAACCTTGACAATATACGGGCTGAATATAGTCAGACCATTGAAACGGGCAGACAAAGGCAAACCTGGCAACCAACAGAAAAGAGGCTCAGGATTTAATCTGCATTTGGGTGATACAGACTTCATGTCCTTGCAGAATACCCCGGTTATAAAGAACTACAAGAACTACAAGAACAACATTATAGACTGGTAGTATTATACAAAAACCCCCAATAAAAACACCACTTTTTGCTGTTGTTGTTTTTGTTTTGTTTTTTAGTGTGGCTGTTTTTAGGATTCCAGTATGAGACATTTGTGTTTCTACAGATTATTCATTTTTAAAATAATAGGTTTTAGTATTTTAAGTCAATCAAAAATAAAGGAAATCACTATTTAATACATATATTAAATACATTCATATCTACGAGATCTAAAACGATTTGAATGTGAAAATAATTTTCCATGAATGTAACGTGGCCATTATTTGCGTCCTCGGGTATTTGTTAGCCTTGTGGGGGATACTTCTCTAAAGAGAAAATCTTGTTTTTTCTACACTAAAAAATTATGAATTGTCATAAGATGGAGAGAAAACGGGACATTTTTATGAAATTTGTCACATCAGGAAGATCACAGATGCAGCAAGAAGCATCAGTGAGAGCCCTGTTCCACTTTCATAAGCGTACTAGTGAAATGAGTCAGCATACAAAACATAAAGACCTCAGATCTTATTATAAGCTACTGGTGCAACAAATGCAGAAAAGAAATTTATCGTGCCAGCAGATTGCCTTTACGTATGAACGGGGAGCAACTCTACAAGCCTCTGTCCCATGGCTGATACACTCGTGATTTTTGAAGAGTAAACTTTTCTTTGCCAACCAAACTAGTTCATCCTGAAACTTGGAAATAAAGAAGAGATGGAAGGGGGTGATGGGATTTGAGAAGAGAAGCAGGGAAGCCATTTAAGAAGGCAGACAGATAAGAACAGATGGTACAGGAGAGAGGACTAAGTGGAGAACTAATAGACGGTGTGGGAAAGTGATGAGAAATGAGTTGCAGGCTAAATACCCCCCGCCCCATTTCCCTTCTCTCATTCTCTCCTTCAGCTCTCCTCTGAATATGAGTGACTGACAGGGATGTTAAGTGCCGTTTGACACCAAAGATGGAGGTGACTGTGTGAAGGTAGCTATCTGACTGAGAGGTCTTCAGTGTGTGTGTGCGCGCGCGCACGTGTCAGAGTGGGGTTGTGTAATGAATTAGAGACATGGGTCCGATTAAAATGACTGGTAATTTCTCTGGGGAGATGAGAGCCTGGAGCAGCATGAATCAAACGACTGCTACGATGAGTCACCAACACCATCTCCTGTAGCCTCAGGCAGAGAGACGAGGTTTGGACAGAGAGGGCTGGAGAAAAGTGGACAGCGGACTGAGAGGAGAGTTGGGCGAGGCAAAAAATAATGGGGAGGAGGGGGTGCATAGATGAACAGCATGCAGGGTGATGCGAGAGAGATGCAAGGTGCTATCCAGAGAAGAATGGGAGATCCAAAGAGTTTGATTAGAAATAAAGTGTGACAGAGGTGACTAGAAGATGGGGGGGGGGGGGAATGGTTTCAGTCTGTTCTTCCCAGTCCCCCTTGTATCCCTGGCCTCATTGCATGTGACAGCAGCATGGCTAAATTACCTCATGCTAACACTCAAATTAAACAGGGCATATAGTGAGACAGTGAGAAAGAAAGGAGCAGAAAGAGAGCGAGCGACAGTGCGCGCGTGTGTGTGCTGTGTGGAGATGCCTCTGAAAAGAGTGTCCATGGTCACATTAATGCAATTTCTCTCTCGATCCCTCCATTCCCTGAGCCCAGCCCTGGATAATGAGCTAGCGAATGCTCTCCCTTCACCTCCCCCCCACTGGGCCTACCTGCTGTGCACAAAAGGCTCCGAACGCTATTTTTGGAGCCCCTCTTCTCATTTATTTCCTTGATTTGGTGATGATAATAATCATTGTGGCTTCAGGTGCCATATTCAAATTAACTGCCATTCCTCCAGTGCTATCGGCCCAGCATCACCCTGCCTTGCAAAAAGTGTCCCTGCGCCTCCCTCCGTCTGCTGCTCCCTCCCCTCCCTCACCTCTCCTGGAAGCAATACAAAAAGCATTGAAGCAGCGCGGCTTGATATGTTTCCTTGTTGAGCTTATTCAAATCAGGTGTTTGAAAACTAACCTTGTTTGCATTGTACCGTCGTGTGGCAGAGCATCTACAATTGACAATTTACTGATACAGGCCTGTAAGAGGGCTGGGTGCAGCAGTGCTGTGAATATGAAATGAATTAGATTCCCGCCTGTAGTTATTCAGATCAGAGTGTAACATGATAGCTTACATGAGTGGGTTTGAATGGAGGTCTAACTAAATAAATTTGATTTGGAAAAGGGTGTGTTTGGCAGATTGTGCCACTCACCAGGTGCTGCCACGGATAAAGCAAGCAGTTTATTGTACATAATAGGATGCAAGAGTCTTTACATATACATGAATTCTATTAAGCATCGCCGGCACTGGAGGGAGGCACAAAAGGCAGCAGCGCTCGCCGAGAGGAGGTGAGGGAGCTGCTCACATCCATCAGTCTGATAAAGAGATCTGTATGCGTAATTCTCTCTCTCACAGACACACGCGCTCTGTGTTTGCGTGCGTGTGTGTGTCTTTTAAAAAAAAAAAAAAAAAGGCCATTGTGCCGTCACTGTCACTTTGCACTTTTTTTTTAGGAACAAAGAAAATAAAGTGTTTCTGTGAAACAAAACACCTGGGGGATAGCTGTCACTGCAGAGATTCTTCACAGTGCAAAAAAAAAAAAAGATTTATACGTGTGTGTGTGTGTGTGTGTCTGTACATGCATGGTGTCACGTCGGTGTGTGTAGGTTTAACCTAGGGCTGGTTGAAATCTTGGCTGATGTGAAAACTTTTTTTTTGTCAAAATATTTGTGCAGGCTGCTACAGTACCAGTGGAGTCTTACTTTCTTTTTTTTTTTCAAACAGGTGAAGTTTTCAAGAAGTAGAACAGGAGTGATTACTTCACTCTGTGACACTTCCATATGTGGGTATGTTGTGTGTTTTATCTGCTTTAGCTTAGCAGCTGCTGTGGGTGATCTGGGCTGGTCGGGGCTAATGGCTGACTTGTTTTCTGGTCCAGCTGAGCTCTTAATTACACGACTGAGCTTGTTATAGCCTAATTAAAATGGTAAAACACAGGGCAGAGGGAGAGGGAGCGACTGAGTGACTGAGTGAGTGAAAGAGCAGCGAGAGAGAGGGGAGCGAGTTAGACTAGCAGCACTCAGTCCCTCTCTCTCTCTCTCTCTCTCTCTCTCTCTCTCTCTCTCTAGCTCTCTCTTTCTTTCCCTCCCCCTTTATTAAACTGTTAACCCACAAGGCCCCAACCCCCCCTTACCCCCACCCCGTCTGCCCCTGGCTATTTGGAACAGGCCGCGAACTGCAGCCGTAATCAGCAGGCCCACATTTCAATAACACATTTTATCATTTAACCTCTAGTTATACACATTAAGGTGGCAGAGCATGTGCAATTTGGGGAATTGAAGTAGGGAATTTGTGTCGATAAGAAAGTTAAACACAAAAACAAAATTACCAGCCAGTTATTGCAGGAGCCCGAGGACAGAAAAAAAGAAGTTCACCGAGTTTGTATCAGAAACTAAGACACGAGAGGGAGGGGATGGCAGGAGAATAAGGACGAACAGTGTTTTTGTTGTTCAGTTTTCAAGAGTATACTTTTGGGTCAATTAACAATAAAGATCAATTGATATCGCTTTATCCTTTCTTCTGTGAGTTTTAGCCCGCAGTAACGAGATAAATATTTATGAAGGCAGAAAGTCCCCTGCCTCTCCTCCTTGTGTCAAATGCTGAGCATGATCAAAGGCTCAGCCCCCAAAAAACACACGACACACTAAAAGCATCAAGGCTCTGTTGGCATTGTTTTTCTGCTGTCCCACAGCTCAAACACAGAAAACTATTCTTAACCCCCCTCCCCATACCGTCCATGAGAGAGAGAGAGAGAGAGAAGGAAAAAAAAGCTGCAGATGGGTTTGGGACCAGAACACTGTCGCTTTAAGATAAAATATTCTATCTTCTACATCATAATTATCTCCTTAAGGTAGAAATATTAGCATATCCACCAATCTTATTATCTGAGAAATTGGCTCATTAAGTCAGCTCGCTCCCCTTGCGCCCACCTTGTTCTCCATTGTCCGTACTTCATCAGCGAGGGAGGGTGCCGAGTGGCATTCTGACTGACAGGAGGCACACAGCACTCTGAGGAGGCCTCTGTGGGGACTGGCCGGGGCCGGCGCGGGGATGATGGCACAGAGATCCAATGTTCTGCGAGGGAAAAAAGAGGAAGGAAGCATCCTCACTGGTGCTGAAGTCAGATCCCAGAGCGAGCTTTCCCTTAAGATGGGAGGAGAGTGCTTTGACCGACACAGCTTCGCAATCCTTTTGTGATTAGTGAATTTCTAAGGTTTTAATTTTAGGTAGTGATTTAGGCAAAAACTGATCATTGTTGCTTTCTGCAAAATAAAAGTTGCAGAACGTGATTTAACTCTCCTGAGTCGTGGTTGAGTCAGGCTGCCTGTGAGGGAGACCATCAGTGTGACCCCGCCTGGGGATGAGGGCTAAACCCTGGACGGAGACAGTGTTCAAAGCCCAATTTATGGTCTTAAAGAGCAGAGCATACATTTGCTTAGTAATCAGAAAGACAGGCTTTCCAAATTACATTTCCCGTGCTATTAGATATTAATGACGTGCTGGAGAATAGCCCCAGCCTCTAATCTGCAGGATTTAATCCCTCGAATGAAACCTGACACCCATGCAGGCTAATGAAATCATTCTTTTAATCCAGGGAAATGTCGCCCATAAGCCTGCAGCTTTAGGAAACCACAGGAAGCATAGCAGACTGTGCAGTCTGGACAACACAGTGCTGGATGAGGTCAGGTAGAGGCAGCTGATTGGAAGGTAAGGTAAACATAGAAGAGGTTAGAATATATTAAAAGAAGAAAAAAAAAATAGAAAGGACAGAAATAGAGAAAGGATGCAAAATTACAATGTGTGATTAAAGATGAGCCAATCTTTGTGATGTTTCTCCAGACCACAGAGATGCTTCTATAGCAGCTCCCTCCCTGCCAGCCTCTCCCTGGCTCTCTCTCCATGGCTGTGTGGGATTGAGTTGTTAATTAGAATCGTGGCCGGGCCAAATGAATTCAGACCTTCTTCCCGTCTTCTTCTGTAATGGTGCTGCAGACCCCAAGCTGTGGGCTTTAATTCTCCTCTCATCAGTAAGATGGAAAAATCACCTCGCTGCCATTCAGCTCTGCCACTCATTAACCAAGCCAAGAAAAGGTGATCGGCACAATGGAGAAATTTTTATTATGTTTTTTTTTTCCCCTGTCATTTTTTTGTGATGGCCCACATAGGCATAGAAATCATTCTTTAACAAAAACGTGTGCATATGTGCAAGACTAAGAAAAAAAATCCCATATGTATAAATCCTGCAGGCAATCCCTCTTTTTTCACATCAAGAGAGTTTGAATAAGCCATTATCTGACTGATTTTATACTAAACGATCCACGAAATGAAATCGCATCCACCGTCTCAAGAAAAACACGCGTGCAAGTGTGACTCTAAGTGCCTAAATACTTATGAGGGTGCAGCCGCTCAGCTTGTGTGTATTAACAGGCCATGTGTGAGGCATGAGGGTCGAGTTGTGATATGCTTAACAGCCAATTTACAAAGGTCAGGTGAGTGGGATCAAACGGGTGGGAAGATCACACCTCACACTCCTAAATGAGAAACAATCATCCCTCCAAAGGTCACTCAGACACAACCAAGGATTAGAATAATAGAGCAGGCCTTCTGCTCCTCTTTCTCCCTCTCTTTCAGCTCCTCATCTTCCTCCTCCTCCTCTCCACGGGGAGTATGGAGAAAACAGAATGAGAGACCTCTCTTCATTTATATCTCCTATTTTTCTTCTTCAATCATATATTGGTCTGTGTTTGAGGATGACCACCATAATCACCAAAGTAGGAAAATACCTTTTTTCTCTCTGCGGTCTTCATGTGTGCATATATAGAATGTATGTATTTATTTATTCTTTTTTTAATAAATTCACTATTATTACTAGAAGTCAGGGAAAATTAAAAAAAAGACCCTGTCAGCGTCAACTGGAAAATAAAGAACATTTATTTTTGTATAAATGAAAATGAGAAGCAGGAGCAATATTGTCCAGCCTACAGAGACCAACAGCCACAAAGTGAAGTAACAACAGGGGGCAGTGTTGGGTCATACTAAACAACACCCAGCTGTCTGTCCACCCCTCTTTCCTTTTTTCTCTCTCTCTCTCTGGCCACAGTCCAGTCTCACCACCTTTCAGGATTAATTACACTTTTTCAATTAATGTTCTAATGAGAGCTGCTGGTGCAGAAGTCTGATAAGGCAGTTAGGGAGTGAATGAGAAACACACACACACACACACACACACACACACTGAGCAGAAATAGACACAGCCTACAATGACAGACTGGACATAACAGAGGCTAATGGAGCTGATACAGTGCAGTGTGTGTCAGAGATCAGGTTTGCTAGAAAAAACAGACTGATGTGAGGAAACAAACACACACGTATGTTAAACACGTGCTACGATATTAGAAAAATGAAAAACAAACAATCAGCAAGTTGTGATGACACAGTCCCTCACCGCAATCTGGGTTTCCATGGTAATGAGCTCAACTGGTTCAAGCTGAGCTTTGCACACTCGCGTGAACTTTGCCGGCACGCACCAGGGGACCTGTCAAGTATAAATTAGTGCCGTTGATTTGTCACAAGATGCCCCCGAAGGTCATTAATTGGTCAGTGATTGGAGGTTGGCATGTCATTTATATGAAGATCATTTGCATAACGCAGTAGACTGCACTCCCTCCCCCCAAAAGCATTCTATAGGGTGAAACCTACTAACTGTCTTCAACCAGGAAGAGTTGTGTGCAGCTTCCACACATCACCGCAGAGCATCCTATAAGAAAATAGCCCTCTTTACCTTTTATCTGCATACAAAGCTTCAAGGCTGCATATCCGAGAGCAGTCCAATAAACAAGAATAATTAAAGTTAAAAAAAATAGTTTAATCTCAGTAACAATATCTGCCAGTTCAAAAAGGCTTGCGTTATGAGCACTATGCTTTTAAATAAGAATATGCTATCTTGCCAAATACAGAACATTCATATCGTTTTAAAATACAGTAACTCACAGAAAGAATAAGTACATTTTAAAAGGGTGATCATGAAAATCAACGCAGATATGATGAATCTTAAAGAGGCCCCATTGTTCAAGAACCAGACCTAGATTGAAGGTCAAAGAGAGAGAGAGGGGGGGAAAAAAAGGGAAAATCCCTCACTTTTTCCTATGACATCCTTTTGAAAGTGTGGAGGCCGACTGGACTGGGAGGACAAAGGAGGAGGTGTGTGTGTGTGTGTGAGAGAGAGAGCACTAAGAGAGAAGAGCGCAGAAATATAGTTTTTTAATTTTAAATAAAGCACTGGACGTGATTCGTACTCTGACTAATCAGAGCAAACCATTACATTACATTTTAGTCTTTTAAAGATAATACGAATTAATAGTGTCTTGTCTGTATATGCATTAGTCCGCATATGCATTAGTTAAGAGTTTGTTAAATTAGAATTCCATTTTCTCTCATGTCCTTACACAGTCTTCACCAAAGGAGAATATGAAAGTACGAGTGTGAGATTACTTTTCCCTCCGATGCTGCTGCTGCTCTCGCTGCCCCAACCACACAGACACCAAAACACACACTTATTCACTCACTTTCGTTCCCCCCGTTTCATTTTCTTTCTCTCTTTTTTCCTCTCTCTCTCTCTCTCTCCGTCTCATTGCTCCATAACCACAGAGAGATGAGTTCAAGCCACCATTAAAGCGTTAAAAATTTAAATATATTAAAAAAAAAATCTTAACGCTCTTTTTAATTAAAAAGGATCCTAATAATCCACATCATATTATACGTCGCAGATTCATCGGTCAATTTAATAACAGTGAGGCTTTTGGATCTTAATATCTCTGCTACCAGGTTTCCTTCATAACTGAGAGCCCGTGTTAATTACAGCAGAGCCTAATGGTGGGGAATATTCAGGGCCTCTCCATGTTTTGATAAATGGCTTTCCACTAAGATTTATTCCTAATTATCTCATTTGTCTTTCTCCATTACTTTTTATAGCTTAAATTTATGAAGTCATTAAGACGTTAGTGGGCCTGATAATGATTAGGAGAAGGAATTGTATGAAAGTGAATTATATGAAAATGATTATGGCTAAAGGAGTGTTTAAAATGAGAGCTGTGGAAGCCCGGACGTGTGTGTTAGTGTGAACGTGAGTGTGTGCATGAGGTATACGGGGCTTTGTTTGAAGGTGGCACATGC